>ML804608.1:82146-98812 GCA_009831015.1 Picea engelmannii | reverse complement strand
AGAGAGAGAGAGAGAGAGAGAGACAGAGAGAGAGAGGCTTTAGTGTATTTTGGGGGATGATTCATTCATTTTCTAGGGTGTAGAAGGGGTCAGACCATTTGTGAATTATGACTATTACCTCATTTATAGAGAAAATATTGTTAACAGGTTTTCAATATTATAACCTGAGTTTTGTTGTCGAAGAGGCATGTTATCAGGCCCATGATCATTCTCTCTAGGTGAGAGATTTGTTGTCGAAGAGGCGGGTTTTAAGGCATGTGAGAATTCTCTCCATGTGAGATTTTTGTTGGGAATTGTTCCTTGGTGCGCTAGGCATTAGTTGCAGGGCTCTGAGACTTCATGTCCAGCCTGTTGTTGGAACCTTGAAAGGGAAGTGGGGAAGCAAAGGGATTGTTGAGTAAAGAAGGGGCACACTTCCTTGGGAGTAACATGCATGTGGGGAATGAGAGACTATAGTCTAGTTGTAGTAGTGGCACCTTGGACTGAATAATTTCGTGAATATTAGAACTTAGCTTGGAATTAGAACCCTTTTTCCCTTGTGGAGTTAAGCCCCAGCTCGGGGGTGACCTGTTGCTGAAAGTGTACGAGAAACATAGTCTATAGCTGGGAGGAACGTCTAATTGTTGTGCGTAGTTGGTGACTTTTCATAAAAGATAAGTGTCTTAATGTGCTTGTCTCATTTGATGTATGCTTAATTATCTGTGTTTAGTATGGGTTTAATTCTTGTATGTTGTTTCATATAAGTAATTTTTGTTGTTCTGTATGATGTTACTTGTACATGTAAGTGTGGTGTTGATAGTCAATATTAGTAGTCCTGCATGAGTATGCCAATTGTTGTTAGTTTTCATGTTAAGTTAACCTTATGATAATGGTCATGATCTCCAAAGGGAAGTTAGAATGGTCGTGCATGCAGGGAAATGCTTTGTGTACACAAGAGACTGGATTCACTTGTGTGCATAGGGAAACAATTCCTGCGCATAAGGAAAACAGAATTGGTGTGTGATGCCAACATGGTTACACGCACAATAAAGTTGTGTGCTCAATATCCGTGTGCATACAGATGTATTGTGTTACTTCCTCTATTTTAATATGTGTAAAAAGAGTAAAGTTGTGTGGCACGACTCAACTTGGGGTTGGGCGCGTTACTTTAAGTAATTCTGCACAGACTAGTGTTATAAAGTAGAATCTTCGCATTGGATTTTGGAGTAGTATTGTTCAATAGTAAGCTGGGTAATGTTAGAATATGGTATCATAAGTAGTTTGGTAACAAGGTATGTTATATAAAATAATTTCATAAATGCATAGGAAAGAGAATGAAGGTCTTGCATATTGATGTTCCCCTTATGATTTCAATATCATTCCTCTTTATTGATAATTTGTCATTTCAAGTGTTGAAAATACATTTTTTTTTAAATGATATACAAAGTAGTTCCTTTTATAAATTTGGATGACAATGGATACCAAAGGATTCCCTTTCAATAATTAGGTCAAATTCCTATATACAGTAGATGGAGTTTGAGAGTTAAGATTATTTTCATTTTTATTAAGACTACTCCAATCTCTTTTGTTGCTTATTTTATCACATGATTGAAGTTATGCAGATGGTTGCACTTTTATTTGAACTTTTTCTTAGCTTACTTTCAGCCAACATGTTTTAGCAGAGGATTAGTATAGTGAAATTTATTTTAGTTTTTTTTCTAGTTGTTTTCTTAGAATCAATTTAGTTTTGGTTTTTCATTTCTTCCTGTAAATAAATTTGAATTGAGTAGTCATTTAAGGATAATTATTTTTATGGGGATATAATGTACATAAAACACGTTTTCATTTTTGTTCAAGTAGATAGAGATATGAACTATTTCAATGAGGAACTGAAAAAATTATCCATGGTAGTAAGTTTGAAGGAATGTGTACCTTGACCTAAGAATCTTTCTAGTTAGTTTTAGTTTGTATAGGAAGTCTATCTAGTGAAATTCTTGCCCTTGTTTGAATGTTTGGGGTAATTTTGTAAATGAATTTATACATCTTTTTCATACTTCGTTGCTTTTCATGATTTGTCCCATGTTGTTGGGAGTTTAAGTTCATTTTCCAGTTTTGATTTATTTTACCTTAAGATGAATGAATGGAATTTATTCTTTTAAAATTTATTTAGTTTAATTTTAATCTCACTTTTATTCTTATGATTGAATTTAATTTTAGTATTTCTCTTTATCATTTCCCTACTTTTCAATTGTACATATTACATTCATTTTATAAGCTTTTATCTCTTTCCGAATTTTTATCTGATTTTAGTTTTAATTTTCTTTTGTATATACTACACTTGTTTCATTCTTTATTTGAAATTGCTTTTCATTCTATTGCTTACAAATTTTGGATTTGTTTGTTTAGATTTGCATTAATCATAGGTTGCTGCAACATGAAGTTTTTATGACTAATCTAAAGAATATCACAACAGTCCAAAATTTTGGAGAAGATTTTTGCAATGAATATTTATATTTAAGCTATGCGTATTTTTCAAAAGTTCACTTTCCAAAGAAAAGAAATCTAGTATTTTTTTGCATGAGATTTACTCTTATAAAATAATAAGAGACTTGTTAGTTCTATAGATGTTCTAAAACTGCATTAGAACTATGCCTAACACATCTTGAAATAGAATTATTTGGTTGGTTGGGATGGTCAATCAAGTAGAATGAGACTGAGATATAGGATCAAAGGTAGCTCTCAGACTCATACAATACATCCATGAAATGAAGAAATGAGAAATATATATATATATATATATATATATATATCCAACACTGCTTAATCAATACATTCACAAGAATGAAGATCCAATAATCAGAAATGCTTTCCAATTACAAATACATAAATGAAACTTAGGAGGAATGAATAGTCACACCAAATGCTTTACTTCTTAGGAATCCATAAAACACAGATCATTAATGAATGCTTCATCAACAATCATTCCATTTAAGTAAGAGAAAAAAGGCATGAAAGAGTACAAATACACACAAGTATGAAAATAAACTCACATAGATACTTCAATAATGATACATATGTATTAAATTTGGTTTCTTAATAAAAAGATAAACTTTACAATAAAATGCCAAATCACAGAACCAAACCTCCTCTGCCAAAAGGAAGACCCCCCTTCCCCCAGTTTTACATTCTAATTGATAAAATTTATAATAATTACAATTCCTAAACTATTACTATCCTTTAGGAAACAAAATTTATCAATAAACTAAAAATAAAAGAAATCTATAATCATATACAAAAGATTTAGAACTATTGAAATCAAATACCCTCGAATCTGAAAAAAAAACCTCTGTTTGCTGGAAATATGAACTTGGTTTGCCAAAAATAACCTTTAATATAAATTTGAATAAGAAAAATTTGACACCTTTGATAGCCTGTTGTCATATTGGCTGCAAAACCGGGATTGCTTGATCTTCTTCCTTCTTATTTTCCACTTGCACTCAAATCTAGAATTAATTTTTCAAATTGACCATGGAGTTGTCATATTGGCTGCAAAACCGGGATTGCTTGATCTTCTTCCTTCTTATTTTCCACTTGCACTCAAATCTAGAATTAATTTTTCAAATTGACCATGGAGATAAGATTGGAAAATATCAAGTAAACTATGACATCCTTTGAATTGGACTCGGGACTGAGCATTTTAGAAATAAAATCTCCATTATGTTCCTTCTTAGGATTTGGCCTCTCAATTTCATGAAGATGTCTAAAGAACTCCCGCAAAGAAGTTACACTCAAAAATATAAAACAATCAATGAAGCATGAGAACTACCATAGATGGTTCCAATGCTTACTCTGTCATACTACATCTATGGAAAAATCTCTGCGAGTTATGATCTACTTTTATCTTCAATTTGATTTACGAATTTATTCCAAACTCTATTGGTAGTGGAACCTCTACGATTTCCACATAATCTGAGTACCAACTGCATTGAATTTGAGATCAATTGATTTGATCTTTTATCCTCCTTTTTCTTACCATAGAAACTACGACCTCCCTTCACACATATAGCGGTTGCAACAAGAACTCGAGCTCCTCAAGCTATATCTCAATCTAGCAAGTCAAAATTTAGTGAGATCGCAGAACAAAAAATCATTGCATAGAAATTATTGACCACATACCATATGGAGATACCCTTGTTGATGTTTAGAAGAACAGAGGCGCTGCTTCACGATATTGGAATTCAACTGTTATGACTCTACTACAACATCCTACCTGTAGACCCTCTCTTTCAATCAAAACCATCGAACATGGCTTTGTAGGAAACTAAGTCCTATGAATCTTTGAACAAATCCCTCAATGGTGGTGTGACTGGAAATCAGGTTGTCTTTGCTTCTTTTAAATTTGATTTCCTTAGGGTTTGATCTTCTTCAAAGTACTATGATCTCATTCTACCTTGCATCCTCATTCACGCTTAGAGAATACTTAATAATAATTACAACAGAGACCCAAACTCTCATTTAAATATGACATGAGGAATCCATGTAAACAAACTGTAAACAAAAGAACCATAGAAATATGAGTTGTGGAAATACAACTTAAAAATAGTTTTTGCTCCTCTGCAAAGCTCCTCACAAATGACAGTTGTATGAACACCATTTCCAAGTGCCTCTACTATGGAAACAACAATTATTGAAAGATCATCTTATAGTGTTGTTGATCTTTTCTTTGTGGAGATAGAACATATTGTATTTATCTTTGTTGCTTGCAAACTTTGAATTATCCTGTCATACATATATACAATAGTGATAGCCCCATAAAAGGAAATTGGCTCCATATATATTAATGACGGATCCAATAATATGTTTCAATAGTGTTTTGACTTGGTTATAGGAATGGGATGGCTCACATCTGATATCTCCATGAATACTGCATCAGATTTGGCAGAGATTACAGAGGATTTGCATATATGCTCCATTTAAAAATTATCACACCGTCCACACATCCTTTTAATGGGCAGGTGGCATTTGGTATTGACAAGATGAACTTGAGAACTTACCTGGATAAGATATTGTGGTACTCAATGAAATTTCATACTTTACCTGGATAAGATATTGTGGTACTCAATGAACTCTATCACGATACTTTCCCTTGACAATCAATAGATGAGTGTTCAATGTTCCTTTAAATTAAACACCTATGTGTTCATGCTTTGTACAAATTGGCATTCCATGTGTGGGTGTTATCTTATCACTTGGTATATATGCTTGTTCAATCCTCGATATCTTTCCTATTGGAAGTTTTGTAAGTTGTTGGTTGAATTTCGTTGACATATAACATGGATATTGGGAAAATCTTTACTACCGAAACTTCAAAACTTCCTGCAGTGAATTCCTTTAATAATCCACTCATTTCGCTACTAAAACTTCTTGTAGCAACACTGCAATTTTGGGTGCTAACACCTGGCTCGAACTGGGGATGGTGTCTTCCCTGTGAATCACCAAGAATTGCATACCCTGTGCCTTCAATCATTTTAATTCCTGAAACCTGCAATCTGGTTTTCTCTTCATCTGAAACCAATCACACTCTGCAAACCAAAACTTCAATATGAAACTGAAACCATTAAGAATAGAGTATCCTATACAATGTGTTTTCTCCATCGGGATATGGAGACTTTATTCAATTAATCTACTACACACCAAATGCTCAGAAAAAGAAAGCTTATTCTCTACTCTAAACAGTTGAAACTTTTCTTGATCATGTGTAATCGAATTTCCAAGGTAACCATGCAAGTAACTTTGTGATAGAAAGAACCTCATTTCTTCAAATGATTAATAAATTATAGAAGGAACATAACATTTTCCATTAAAATTTCTATATAAAATCATACTCAATATCATATACTATACCAAATGGAAAATTTTAAAAAATGGACTCCATCAAAACTGCCATTGGATCTTGAAACTGATAACACATAATCTCGTGCTCATCTACAAAGCCATCAAAGAATCCTTCTTGCTGATCGAAATAAATGGATTGAACTTTTTCTGATATATTGCATAAAAGAGGCTCTTCCACCTGTACATCTACTGGAATAGAAGAAGGACACAATGTACTAGTTTCATCTTGAAACAACTCATGAATACCATATGCTTCATAACAGTTAGGAGTAGAAACATCCTCTTGAAATTGTTGATAATTTCCTTGGGATTTTTTTTTTCTTGTAAATGTTGCAAGTGCTCGAACTTCACAAGTCTGATTTTCATTATTTGTTTGAAAAAATTCAGACTCGAATGGACAACTAAAAGAACTTTATTCAGACTGTTGATACTCTCCTTGCAATGAAAATTTTTGACAAAAATTTGAAACCATAATATCTTTCATGTCATTATAAACAAATGAAGTTTGTTGATCTTGTATATCCACAACAAGAGGTTTTGGAACAACAACTTCCTCTTCAACAAATTGGTCATTACCTTTTGCAAAATCATTCTCATGATAATCATCAACATAATTAGCCTCATGAAAATCAACCTTGAGAATAGAAAAATCTGATTTACTAGATATAAGATCTGGAGAAAGATTGAAATCTGAAAAGATGTAACGACATATTCAAAATAATGAAAATCCAAATCTGATGTATGTTGTTGCTCGTCTGCATCCAAATATTCATCCCAAATCTGATTTTGAAGTTTCCCACAAGCCCAAAGATTGTTCTCAATCTCTTCAGCATCAGTAAAAATTTGCTGCAAAGTCAAAGAACCCCTCTGTCTGAGATAAAAAGCTAAGTCATGATGATGAGTTGTTGTATAATACAACATGGAAACAACTTCAGGAGGTTGAATGTAATTAGGCATACTGAGATAAAAATGATGAAACCTCCTATTAAACTTGACGACAATTCCATCCTTCCTCTTCTTCGTAGCATAAAACTCAGAAAGGTATTGATCATAAGATTTGTTTTCACCCCAATATCTCAAAAAAACATCATGAAATTCAATCCATGAACCTATTGAATTTGCCTCCAAGTGTTTAAACCATATTCCAACATATCCATGTAAATATTGGTAGAATTATCTCATAAACACATCCTCATGCATGATTTCAAGAATATATGCAAACCTTTCAAAAGCTTCCATGTGTTTCTATGTTGTCACATGACCTTTTCCATTAAATCTAGGAAGATACTCTAAAAAATTGGGAGGATAATCATGAAGAAAAAAAGGAAACTTCAAAGGTTTATAACTTTCCTGAATCTTTGATTGAACTTCAGTGAGACGATTGCAAGGTACAATGGTGATTACAGGAGATGGTAAATCAGATTTATTATCTATAGGATAACATGACTGGTTATGTTCAGGAGAAATTGTGATATGTACATCATTTTTCTCATATGGTTCAGATGAAGGAATTGGATCAAGACCAATGATACAAGAATAAGGCATATTTTGTTTTTCTAATGAGGGATATACAATTATAGGCTTATGATCATCTGAGTATACAAAGGATATGATAATTATTTTGACACGTAATGGAAAATATGGGAAAGAACTAATGAAAAAGAAAATAAGTTCTTGGAAAGAACTCATGGCTTGATACCTGGTCTTTCTATATTGCTTCTTCATTTTTTTGTCAACAGGGTTCATTCTCCAGTGGAGTCTTTGATCATGGACTCTCCAGGTGAATGATATGCATCTAAATTCGATGTATAAATCTTGTTCACCATCAAGAAATAGATCTAGTCAATTGTCGTACCCCAGGGAATGATAGTTTTGTTCCTTCGTTCTTCAACAATGACTCCAAAAGATGTTAGCGCTAGAGATGTTCTAAGTCTGCATTAGAACTATGCCTATCACATATTGAAATTTAATTGTTTTTTTGATTGGGATGGTGGATCATGTAGACATAGACTAGGATATAGGATCAAAGGCAGCTCTCAAACTAGTACAATACATCCATGGACTGAAGGTAAGTGAACTTAATTCTCAAATACTTAGGATATAAGTTTGAAAGAGGGAAGAAATGAGAAACAAACACACACACACACATATCATTGGCTGCTAAATCAATACATTCACAAGAATGAGGGAAGAAATGAGAAACAAACACACACACATATCATTGGCTGCTAAATCAATACATTCACAAGAATGAAGATCAAATAATCAGAAATTCTTTCCAATTATGAATACACTACATAAATAAAACTTATGAGGAATGAGAAATCACAACAAATGATTTACTACTCATGAATCCATAAAAAACATATCATTAATGAATGCTTCATCAACAATCATTCCATATAAGTAAGAATAAAAAGGGTATGAAAGAGTACAGAGACACACAAGTCTGAAAATAAACGCATGGGAGATACTTCAATAATAAGACATATGTATTAAATTTGGTTTCTAAATAAAAAGATAAACTTTACAATAAGATGCCAAATCAAAGAACCGAACCTCCTCTTCCAAAAGGAAGACCCCCCAACCCCCCTTCCCCCTTTTACATTATAATTGATAGAATTTATAAAAAATACAATACCTAAGCTATAAATAGCTTTTAGTAAACAAAATTTATCAATAAACTAAAAATAAAATCAATCTATAATTAGATGCAAAAGATCCAAAACTTTTGAAATCAAATGCCCTTGAATCCGGCAACAATCCTCTGTTTTCTAGAAATATGAACTTGTTTTGCAAAAAATAACCTTTAAGATAAATTCGATTAATAAAAATCTGACACCTTTGATAGCCTATTGTCATCTTGCCTGAAAAAACTAGGATTGCTTGATCTTCTTCCTTCTTATTTTCCACTTTCACTGAAATCTAGAATTATTTTTTCAAATTAACCATGGAGATAAGAATGGAATATATCAAGTAAACTCTAGCATCCTTTGAATTGGACTTGTGATTGAGCATTTTAGAAATAACAGTTCCATTATGTTCCTTCTTAGGATTTGGCCTCTCAATTTCATGAAGATGTCTAAAGAACTCCTGCAGAGAGGTTACACACAAAAATATAAAACAATTGATGAAGTATGAGAACTATCATAGATAGTTCCAACACTTACTCTATCATACTACATCTATGGAAAAATATTTGCAAGTTATGATCTACTTTTATCTTCAATTTGATTTACGAATTGATTCCAAATTCTATTGGTAGTGGAACCTCTATGATTTCGACATAATCTGAGTAGCAACTGCATTGAATTTAAGATTAATTGATCTGATATTTTATCCTCCTTTGTGTTACAATATAAACTAAGACCTCCCTTCACACATATAGCAATTGCAACAAGCACTCGATCTCCTCAAGCTATATCTCAATCTAGCAATTCAAACTTTAGTGAGGTTGAAGAACAAAAAATTATTGCATAGAAAATGATTGACCACATACCATACACAGATACCCTTACTGGTGTTTAGAAGAATAGAGGCATTGCTTCACAATCTTGGAATTCAACAGTTATGACTCCACTATAACATCCTATCTGTAGACCCTCTCTTGCAATCAAAACCATTGAACATGGCTATGTAGGAAACTCAATCCTGTGAATCTTTGAAAAAATCTCTCAATGGTGGCGTGAGTAGAAATCAATCTTCCTTTGCTTCTCTTAAACGTGATTTATTCAGGCTTCGATCTTCTTCAAAGTACTACGATCGCATTCTACCCTGTATCCTCGTTCACGCTTAGAATATACTTAATAATAATTACATCCAAAACCCAAATTCTCATTTAAAGCTGACATGAGGAATCCATGTAAACAAACTATACACAAAAGAGTCAGAGAAATATGAGTTGTGGAGATACAACTTAAAAATAGTTTATGCACCTTTGCAAAGCTCCTCACAAATGATAGTTGTTTGAATGCCATTTCCAAGTGTATCTATTCTGGAAACAACATGTATTAACGTATCATCTTAGAGTGTTGTTGATATTTTCTCCGTGGAGATAGAACATATTGTATTTATCTTTGTTGCTTGCAAACATTGAATTATCCCACAATACATATATACAATAGTGACAACCCCATAAAAGGAAATCAACTCTGTATATATTAATGATGATTCCAATACTTATATGTTTCAACAATGTTTCGACTTGGTTACATGAATGGGATGGATCACATATGATCTCTCCATGAATACTGCATCGACTTTGGTAGAGATTACTGAGGATTTTCATATATGCTCTGTTTAAAACTTATCACACCATCCACACGTCCTTTGCACTTGAGAACTTACCTGGATACAATATTGTGGTACTCAATGACATTTAGAGACTCTCCATACATGGTACTTTCCCTTGACAATCAAGAAATGAGTGTTCAATGTAAATTAGATACGTATGTGTTCATGCTTTTTACAACTTGGTGTTCCATGTGTGGGTGTTATTTTGTCACTTGGTGTTTATGCTTGGTCGATCCTAGATACCCTGGTTCTTGGATGTTTGGTAGGTTTTTGGTTGAATTTCGTTGGCATATAACATGGATATTTTGAAAATATTTGCTACTGAAACTTCAAAACTTCCTACAGTGAATTCCTTTAACAATCCACTCATTTCACTACCAAAACTTCACGTGGTGACACTTAAATTTTGGGTGCTAACAAGACTAAAGGAAAACCATAAGTAGAGAACAGTTTTAGTATCGAGTTTTTATGCCTTAATAATTTATATAACAAAACAAATTCTTTACCACCCCGCTTCCTCACACCCATATCTATATTTACAAATTAAGAGGGTGAAAGAATTTTTTTAACAAAGTAGGAAGTTGTAAGCACTTTAAAGTGTGGGATGTATAAGTAAACTTGTTGGGGCTATGGATGCTCACTAGCAGCAGGACCATTCTTGTATGGTACTAAGGCACTTTCATCAAGGCTATGGACGCTCATGGGCAGTGAAGCAATGCCAAGTTAAAGGAGATGAGGAGCAAAAGCATGTAAACATTGATGGTAGGAAAAGCTATGGCCTTTTGGGATAGTTTCATTATTGGTTTGATTAAATTAAACCAATTTAGTGAGCTTTGCAAAAACAGTATTAGAATGTTGAGCATTTATATTTATACTTACATGCTTATTTATCACAAGTGTGTATTATACTAGATTCATGTGATTTCCAGAATTCAAAATAGAAGACTTATTTTTCATCTTACAGATAAAAGTTTTCCTAAATTTTTAATGGTAGAGATAACTGTTTCATCTAGTGTGTCACCAATTGTTGTGCCCACACCAACTCCCCCTTCTTTTTGAACAAAATGAAGGAGCCCCCTATTAAACTTTGAAACTTATTACTTTTTTACACTAGTTTTAAGAGTTGACTTGAGGTTATATGATTGTACAATTTACTATTTTGTTATGATGATTATTTTTGGATTTCTCATTTTTCTCTACTTTTGTTTGTTTTGCTGTTGGATTGGATATGTAAGTTTTGATATTATTCTCTTTTGAATTCATTTCTTGATCACATTTATGATGTGTTCTAGTCATAAATCTGCTTGTTCAAACTCCATTGTAACACACACTAGTTCATCTTGCTAAGTTAGAAATCATTAAATTTTACTTCACTTAATTTCATAATTTCTCAATTTTTAAGTCACCATCATCTTCTACTCGTCGAGATATTTCTGGAGATATAATTTTTTTCTCATTCTAAGTTCGAGACATAAATTTATGGCCCTTGGAATTTTTATACTATCATTATGTTTTTGGTGATGTGGCAGATGACGTGTTACCTGGATCCACATGGAAAGTGATGTGTCATGCTTTTAGGGTAGCTGATGTGGTAGATGATTTGGCATGTTGACAGGGAAGCTGATGTAGCTTGTTGACTAGGCAAGTGACATGGTAGGTCATTGCATTCTTATTCGATGAATAAGTTGGATGAAGTGTTATCGGTTCTCTCAGATGTGCAAATGTTGGATGGTGTCCCAGATCTCGGATATATCTGAATCCATATGCCTTTTGGGTATCCTGGATCCGAGATATATCTGGATCCAGATGTCCCTGGATGGGTCAAATTCTAGATGACCTTGGATGAGCCGAGATACCACGAATGCCCAGATGACCTTAGATGATCCCAGATGTTGGATGACACGGGATATGTTTTTCCCCATATTTTTAGGGATCCTGGATTTTTGGGACTTTTGTAATTTTAGGGATCTCATATTTTTAGTCGGATATATCCATATCTAGAAAGTCCCAGATGATCCTGGATATGTTTTTGACGTGTATTTTTAGGATTTACGGATTTTGACGAATTCTGGATTTTTAGGGATCCTGGATTTTTAGGATATCCAGATATCTGACCATTCGAAGGTTTCATACTTGTGACATTTTCATTCTCTCGAATGTCCTAGATTTTTGGGGTCATAGATATGTACGCACCTACAGAAAAAACATTAGTGTGGGATCCATGTTCCATTTTTCACTTATATTTTCATACAAGAAATTGCAGAAAAAATAATATAAATACTTCCTAATTCTTTCTCACAATGCATGTGGAATACATAATAAATCCACATATCGACAGTCCAATTTTAATTTGAAAACAAAATCAATGGTTTCTTAGTGTTGTCTTCCGACAATCATATCTCAAGATTTAAAAGGCCAAGTAGCCTTTTCCCCTCTCCCTTTCTTTCTTGCTATGAATGGCTAAGTGTTGTTCCTAATCCTTCACCTGGTTATCCAATGCCTACTTGCTTTAAATACCTAAGAATTTACACATTATAGTAATCCCTACGACCTTTGGCTTCTTTATCTTGTTTCAAACTCAACTAGAAACTTTTCCTTTGAATCCCTACACTCTACCTTGCATTCCTCACATAGGTTCTTCATATTTTAACTATGCTACACTCCCACAGACCCATTAACCCATCCCAACACACCTTTGGGGGAGACACAAAATAGGAATGGGGTAGTAGTTATAGGAGGTATAGATTTGAAACCAAGCAAAGGTATGTTGGGGTTTGGTTTTGAGTATGGAACTCTATATGGAAAAGATGTTGGCTAGCGAGATGGTGGTTATGGATCAATATATTCAACACCTAGCTTTGAAGTCGAAGGATCAACACTTGGATTTGATAAAGTTGTTGCTGGAACAATAACTTCTTTGGGTGAATATCCTACTAAGGACCTAGGAACTCTATCTCGATCTGGAGTTGTATTTCAATGCATTTATTACCTGTACCATCTGCCTATACCATCCCTCCTATATGAAGCAAGGGATATCAAAACATCAATGGGTTATGGAACAATAAGGTCTAAGTGGATATTTTCTCTCTGGTGATGCATGTAATAGTGGGGAAGTTGCTAGCTTTGTTACTGGACCAACATAATCAACACTTGTAGAATCAACTCTTGAAGAAGAAACTATCCATGTAAGGAGCAACTATAACTATGACTATCCTATATCAAGTCCTATATCCAGTCCTAGAACTAGGTATGTATCAAGTCTTGGAATAGGAGATGGAGATGAAGATAAGAAAGGAAAGCGATATTTTAGGCACCCAACCATCTTTTCTTGATCACCGCGGCATGATCCTTCTCATATGTATGTATTTTTTATTACTATGTATATCTATACATGGACGAATATGCCTCGAAAACCGAATACACACAATTCTTCTTTATAAAACATGTGTTTGGCGAAGCTTTTTGGATCGACTAGACCAACCCCTTTGAAGCTTTACAGTTAGGTAAAAGAGAGCTCCAATTTCCTTTGAAGAAGCACGGAGTGGGTGGGATGGAAGCCCTACCATGCCTTCACAAAGCATTGATTGAGCCATTGAGTGATTCAGAATGCTAGCCAGATGATCTAAATGAATAGATGGGTTCATCTAACCTACTCGCTCTTTGAAGGGAAACATCTCCCCACCAATAGAATGCATTAAACAATGAATGATTTACCCACAACTTGTATTTAGCAAGCCTTATAGTAGAACAATCTCCCCGAGGTTATTGCCTGCCACCATGCCACCTTCTGGTGCCTTAATTTACCCGATTTAAAGACGTGATACAGCTGGTCAAGCTTGCTAGAATCACTAAGACTGTCTTGAGCTCAGGTAGTGAAGTACATGAGTTATAGTTCGGGAAGATATGACTGAGCATGGAGCTTTGAGGGGCCAGAACCTTTAAGGAAATAATAGCAATAACAATAGTAGAGGGTCCTGGTCTGAAGTTCGGTTGGTCTTGACTGAACAATGATCTTTGAGGGGATGGCTTTGTGGGTGATTTGGCACTGTTAATTCCATTCATTTCGAGGTTAATGTCCCCATGCACATTTCTTTCTTTGTTCGTGGGAAACCCATACACATGCATTCTTGTTGGTTTTCCTTGTGCTAAGAAAGAATCAATGTCAAGTGTTTATCTTGGGGTTTTCTACCTGTATTTCTATCTATGTCATTGATGTGTTTTCCCTTTGGTATTTCTATGAGTAAATTGGTTGATAATGTTATGTGTCTTTTTTGTTATTGATTGATGTATTGATATGTCCCCTATGTTTGATCTTGTTTAATTGAAGTGAAGAAATGGGTTGAGGCAAGATAAGGGTATTGCCTGCTCTGTAGCTCATCAGTTCATGAGGCAAGTGATGACCTTTCTTTCCGAATTATGGACCTAATTAATTAAGTGGGATAAAATATACATGGGATAGACAAATAGTTCTGTCTTGTGATTTTACACGCTAACTCAACTTTGTAAGGCACTTGATTCTTACCTCCTTTCCTCTCAGACATGTCTGGTTCCAGGACCAGGACCCCAGGTTTAATAAATTGAGCAAGAAATAGCTCGTTGGAATCCTAGGAATGTGAGGAACATGTTAGGAAATTAATTTTTTCCAGATTGATGATAAAAATTCCCAGAAAAATTAGCTATAGAAGTACCCTCAAATTTGATTAAAATAAAAGAAAAGCCACAAGATTACAAGAAGAAATTGAGGAAAAGGTTAAACTTAATAGTTCATATTTATTATTCGAATTCATCTTGTGTGATTGTATTTATAAATTGATTTGACGTTGAAATTTTATTTGATTATATTTATTTCATTTAAGTTTTTAATAATGTTTATTTATTTTAAATTTTTAATTATTTTTTATATATTTTAATTTGTACAGGTGTGGTTTTAAAATAATACGGAAGAAGACATAGTGAGGGAGTAGAAAGGGTTTTTCTTGAAATCCATATAATACGATATAACTAAATTCATCTTGAAATTCAAAAACTCATTTTCCAATGAAAAAAAAAACATAAGCTTCTCTTGACAATCTATCTATAGATGAACCATGAATCATTTTTTTAAGTGTGGGTAGAAAAACATTTGCACTTGGTAAAAATTGTAAGAAGCCTTATGTCTCCAAGTGTTGGATACTAGAATTGCATTGGATCCTTATTATAATCTACACTTCTCGATCAGGGTAAATATTTAAACACGTGGAAATAGACTATGACATAAATTAAATAAGAATTTATATAAAAATTCTTTGTTTTGTGGAAATTCCCCAACTGAAAAGAGACTTCATTCAAAATAATATGTTCCCAATCAAAAATAAAATTCTCATGAACAAAGTCATGCAAAATATAAAGAAAATACTTTGGAATAATAGTTTTGGAATCATACCCAACAATCCTTGCAAATAACCATGCAAATTCTTTGTATGTATATTTGAGTGAGCATACCTCAATATGAGAAGAATCTCTAGGATCACTGAGTGAATTTGTGAGAAATATTTTCAGGAAGTCTTTTCGCCCATCATAAGCATCCAAAAATGAATCTACTTTAGGACCCTAGAGCATCTTGTTGGGTGTGGGAGGTCACAACATTTTTCTTAAAATAGTCGGCACGAGAGGGATCAATGTATTTTCTTCCAACCAACTAATCCTCTACTTTGCATTGAATTTGTCTGCACACCATAAAACTAGTTCCTTGAAATCGAATACCTTGGAACATAGTTACCAACTTAATGAGAACTGTGACTTTAAAACGAGAACTCTAGCCCAAAAAACCCATATTTTTGCATAAAAAAACATCAAAATCAACCCCCAAATCAAAAAGTAGTGCTACCTGTAGCACCATTTTTTAAAACAGGGTCAAAATTACAACATTTTTCAAACATGGGCTTCAAAACTTAGACAATAGCTTAGAAAAACCTTAAAATCAACACCTAAAAACAAATAAAATGTTTTTGATTTTTTTTTTCTTTTCAAAATGTTAAATTTTGAAATCATTTTAAATCATATTTTTATGACTTGGTACCATTAAAACCAAAACCTCAAAATCAACCATCAAATTGAAAAGTATTGCTATCGGTAGCACCCATTCTAAAATTGGGGTATGAAAATGACACATTTTTATAATGTGGTAAAAGAACTCATCATTACTGTAAACAAAATCATAAATGAAACCCTTAAATGTTTATTTTTTAATTGTTATTATCACGTAAAGCACAAATTAATACATAATGCCATGAAAATATCATAATAAACTTTAAAAATTCAACGCCACTTTTTAATAATTTTTTACTTTTAATAATAAAACAATAAATACAAGTTACATTGAATGAAACATACATAATTTCTTAAAAGTATTGTTATATTGACCATATTCAAAGCATATGAGCTAACAAATTGTGAAAAACTAAGAAAAACTAAAAAGAAATGACAAAAAATTAAAATTTCCCTGAAAAACAATAATTTA
>ML804608.1:58980-76846 GCA_009831015.1 Picea engelmannii | reverse complement strand
TTTTCACTCCTTCCTTATTAATCCTAGTTGATTAGTACTCTCTCATCCCATCACTAAATTCAAATATATTAGATAATTATCCACATGCATGGCTAATGGAAACAACAATGTTGTCAAGTGAAGTGGCCAATAAAAGATAAGATGGTTCTCTAGTGTTTTGTTGAGCTGAACAACTTCCCTAAATCGTATAACTGGGGAACTCTCATGAATTCACTTTAACTAAGTCTTATCCTATTGATATTGTAAGTGTGTCTCTTTTTCTTTTGATTATGATTAAAAAGGATTTCATTTTGATGATTCTTCTCAACTCAATTGATAAGCTTTATTGCAGGAACCTTATGCTTATTTGGAATTGGTTGATATTTTTCCTTTGGTTTTAAAGGATTCATATCACTTAACCTTAATCAAGTACCTTTATGATCACTTTCAATTATTTGGTTTCAAATTTTTCACCCATTCCTTACTAATCCTAATTGGGTAGTACTTTCTCATCCTATCCCTATATTCAAATACATTAGATAATTATCCACATACCTAGCCAATGAAAGCAAAAATATTGTTAAGTGAAGTGAAAAACAAAAGAGAAGATGGTTCTCTAATGTTATGTTAATCTCAACAACTTCCCCAAATCCTAGAATTGGGGAACCCTCATAAATTTACTTTGCTTGAGTCTTATCCTATTAATATTGTAAGTGCATCTCTTTTTCTTTTGAATATGATTAAAAGGGATTTCATTTTGATGATTCTTCTCAACTCAATTGATAACCTTTGTTGCAAGAACCTTATGATTATTTGGAATTTGGTTGACATGTTTCCTTTGGTGTTAAAGGATTCATATCACTTAACCTTACTCCACTCCCTTTATGATCACTTTCAATAAAATACTGAACATCTGATCAAATTAATATTGTTTTTTATATCATATAATATTATCTATAGATGAGTTGGTTTATATGCCACTTTATCATGTGGTGCCTACCCTTTATATTGATATAGATTGACCCATCTTCCTTTTTCATTGAGTTTCTCCCATTATTTAAAGAGATTGAAACATTGTTGATGGGATTTTAACCTTGGTTCATCCCTCATGCATTTTATTTTTTCCATACCCAAGTATGTGCTTAGACCGAACATCGGAATCCTTGAATTTTATGACCTCTTTCATATTAATCAATATCACACTAACAACCCGTGAGCTCAATGTTGACAATTTTATTCTTTGAATGGAATTTTCCAAAGTTTTCAATATATTTATGTTACATTTCTATACCATGTGGGATGTTTGAGTAGTGAACCTACGTTTTCTTTTCCATCTATTCTATCAATATATAAGCAAGTTTCTTGTAGAAAAATACCCACCTATTACCAAGATCCTTTCCATAGTGAGACTACTCTCAATTTAAAAATCCCTTTTCTAGAAATTCATCATAGCCACCATTAAGAATAATGATTGAAGGAGAAATCATGGATGATTTTTTTTATATTCACAAATTTTTTTGATAGATAATATGGTTATGTTGGTGAGGTACATGATTACAACATGTCACTTAAAAAAACCAAAGAAAAAAATAAATCTCCACATGTTGTCCGATAAAGGGAAACATCGACTGAACTTGAGATTGAAGAAATCTCTAGATATATCTATGGAAATATTGAATGCAATATGGGCCTAAGCCAAAATCCATAGTGGGGGGAAAATATAAAAATTTTAGAGGTGAATTTTTTCTAGAATATATTTGGAAATTGGGGGAGTAGGATCTTGACTTATAAGTTTTCTAGAACATTAGAAGATCTTGTTTTCATAGGGTGGCAACTAGACTAGGTCTTATTCCATGCACATAAATTATTTCATGGTTGATTGATCATGATGATATCAATAATAAATTGATAATGAATGAAAATTGGATGGTTGTCACATGATTTCATCCATCCACCCTTAACAATTTTATAGGTTCACCAATCTTGAAGTAAGTATGAATAATGAATGGGTTCTTAAAAGGTGGTGGATAAGAGAGGATCATGACAAAATGTCATATATCCAACCACCCACCTTAGACCCCCATATAGATATATAGTTTCACTTATGATCAAGATATATAGTGAGAGGGATGTGGCATGGTTTAAATAATCTTAGATCATGTTAATCTACCAAGTAGTGAAATATGGGAAAGTGTTCAATTGGTTATCTATATTGTTTTCAATAATGATGGGTGATGTCACGTCCTCACATGATTCCTTCCTAATTCTTACGATCATGCACCTCTTTAGGGCGTGTAGCACGTCTATGTTTCTCATTTGGATGCATAGAAACACCAAGGATACTTTGTGCGGACTATGCCTCTTCACCTAGAGCATACCCATAATTCGTTATAGGCTACATGCAAGTCACACTCTTACTCTAGTGCAACTCTCTTATGTACTTAGACATTTTTTTAACATATTAAAACTTAGTCATTTAAGCATACATCCATGAAATGAAGAGAACACTCGTGAAATAAATAAGAGACACACAGATATAGTGTGGACAACACAAGACATTCCTGACACTTGGCTAAGTCTTATTATTGAAAAACAGTTACAATATAAGCATTATTGACTCGGTTTACAACTTGGGCAAAGTCACACAACTCACCTGACCTCACTAATACACTCATATATAGATTATTCACACCAAGACTCATTCTTCATAACAACTTTCGCAAATCTTGCATTGCACCCCAGACGTATACCCACTACAGACTCATTGTCTCTTCTCTATCACAAGACTTCAGATAGACATGTGGCTTTGTCTCATAGCTGCCTCACCCAGACCCACAACAAGACTTCCCTAAAATCATACCAAAATAAGGTCGCTCCAACTCTTCCCATAAAATCACCTCAAGTAAGCACAAGTCCTCCCATGTGGAGCGACTTAACTCTTTGATGGAGCTCACCTCTCTTCATCCAAATCTACTGTAGAACCTTGAATCTGATCTTGTTCTCTTCTTTGTGTCTTCTTTGTTGTGCATCCTTGTTATTTTATATGGACTCCAAACATCACCTTCATGAATTGTCATGTCCTTTACGTGTCTCATGTCCCTTCGCAGACGATCAATCCCAAACAAACCATTGCGCCCCTTCATGGACCCATGTGCCCAAATCAACCCATGCGCTCATCAACCTTTGCATCCCTTAGGACCGGTGCAAATCAACCTTGGGTGTGCTCCTCATGTCGATGCACCCAAACCTTGGGTGTGATCTCTATGTTGACATTCCCCAAGCTCTTTGGTGCACCTACCCTTGTGCTTTGCCTCATGCTTGGGAAATCCCCTTGGCCTATTTTCACACCCACTTTCCCAACTAGTGCAACTCTTCGGTGTCGGAGAAACCCCAAATTTCATTTCCTTGAGGACTTGGGAGAGGGTGTCTACGCCATTCTATCTAAATACCTTACAGGTGCCATCTTGAGAGAAAAATATCAAGAGTTGGGAATTCACCTATAATTTTTCATGTCATCATACTCAATGGATATGGTGTGTATCAAATCATTTTTTTGGGATGAAATGGAAATGACAATTGAATGATAAATGAATCCATGTTTACTACCAATCCTTATTAGAGCATTGAGTTAGAAGCAATTATGCATAAATATGTAACTACTTCATAGCTCCTTTATATATTATGATATTTTGTAAACATGCCCTTGCATGATAGAGGAAGCAATGCAGGTCATCATAACTTTGGGGGATTAGTACATAATGAAAGATTATATATACATAGGAGTGTTTGGAGCCACTTAACCTCCACATTTTCTACCAAAATCAATACTTGATAAATTCACAATCCAATAAATATCTCATCATATGTACCCACATGGATTTAGATTCTCTCTTGCTAAATATAAGAAATCCCTCTAAATTTCCTTTCTCTTATTCATAAAATCTTATAGTATAATTACTATTAAATCAATCAATACAGAAGATGAATTTGTGGAATCTTATCACATGGGAGAAGAAATATTCATGTGACATGATCCTCTTAATGTTGTATTAAGGGACTATATGCAATGCTTAGATATACTTGACCTTACCAACATGAAACTTTATAAGAAAAAAAATTCTACAATAGATCTAGATCTCACGAAAAAAATGTTAACCAAGATAAGAAATAAAGGAAAATCAAAAAAAGAAAAGAAAGAAAAAGAAAAGATAAAAAAGAAAAAATCATATCAAGAAGAAAAAAAACAAGGTAATAAAACTAGAGTGTATAAATAAGGAGAAAGAAGATGACAGGTCAAGAGATACAACATAAGCTAAAAGTCAAGAAGAAATATGTCAAGAAATCAAGAAAGATAGAATAGAAATGTAATATGCATAAAAGAAAAGACAAAGACAAAAACATTTGAGCATAAGAGAATTGAATATGAAATAGTGATGAATAAATATAGTAGTTACAGAGGATAAAATAAATTAAGAATAAGAGAATAAAAAGAGAGATGAGGATCAAAGAAATGTGATAGATCATACTAAATAATTAATATCATATATGTAGATCATACTAAAGAAGTCAGCTCCCTAAAGATAACATGTATTCCTACAATGCATAGATCATACTAAATAATTAATATCATATATGTAGATCATACTAAAGAAGTCAACTCCCTAAAGATAACATGTATTCCTACAATGCAATCAATGAGGACACGATCCTTTTTTCGGACTAGACATCAAACAAACTTTACAACAAACTCTTGAGTCATTTTATTTTGATAGGAAGAATAATTAGGTAATCAAAAAGACTCTTAAGAGGCTTAAGATTACAAAGGATGAATAATTACCTGTTACTATAGAGACCCCTATTATTAAATGGATAGATTCAAATCCCATAGCAATAGTTTTACCAGGTGTGGCTTGCGTCTAGGCAATTGAATCAAACATAATCCAAATGGTTAAAGAGTTAGAAGAATCAAAGAAGAAAATTGAAATTCTAAGACATTAGGTTGAATATTACAAAGTAGAGATAAATAGCCTCACTGAATACAAGGAAGTGCAAGATGAGTTAAATGTGGCTTTGATGCTACTGTACAAAAGATTATAGGATTTATAGATGTATTTCTCATAATTTTTAACCTTTTCAAATAAAGTGAAAGATAAATAGTACAATAAGAACAAGTATAGATGGGATTGGAAAAAATCAAAATATGGAAACAAGAATAAATACAATTTTATAAAAATATTCCAAAGTTGAGTAATAAAAACATTAAATGTAACCTTGTAGTTTTCGAAAATAGAAATCAATTTCGACAAAATTGGAGAAGAGTATTGACAATTATTTTATCAAATTTTATCACATGTGGGAAGTAGCTAAAAGAGTAATCCAAAGATGTAATCTTCCTTCAGTAAGAGAACCAAGTACACCTAGAATTGTTGAAAAATGCATGAAAGACCTATAAAACAATATAAAGTTGGAGAGAGTAGTAATAAAGAATAACTAAAGTGAGGCTAAAAGAGTTCATTTCTACTCCATCAATTCATTAAAAAAGGTATGGAGTCAATGTCAAGAGAATGGGCCATGTAGGAAGTGGCTTTGAAGGAATTGGTGTTTTTAATATAATGTCAATGTATAACAATTAGAGTGCAGACTTTAAAGATAAAGATGAGGGGATAATATGATTATATTTAACATAAATTATGTATTTTAAAAAAGAAAAGATAGCTTTCAAAGCACAACTATTCGAAAGAATATGGAAGGTCAAGAGGGGATACTAAAGAGGAAGTTATTTTTATACTATCTAGAAATGTACTCACTTAAAGGAAGCACATGTTTTTGATTGTCAATTTTGTAAACTTTAGATCATTAGTGAGGATAATCCATTTCTAGCTAAGTTGTTGGGGATAAACTATGATTATGATCCTATACTATATATATACGTAATTTTTTGTTTTGCTTGCTACTGTTGGAATGGTTACGAGAATGCTACTTAATGTGTACACTTTTCTCCAAATTTTGTTCTAATCTTGTTTCTATTTTTCTCCTAGTTGTTTCAACTATATCCTGTCAATACCAAACTATATCCATTTGTTTAATTATGGACTACTCTTAATTGATATCTTGATACTCATATTTATGCATCAAGTACTTAATAATTATTTGTTGAAAGTAATTATAGAAGTGGAACTAGTTATATGTTCAAGATTCTCAATTGTTAGTTCATAACTATGTGTTTAGAATAAAAAAAAAATTGCATATAAAATTATTTTACATTTATCATATTAGATTAGATGTTAAAAGGTGGCATAGGTCATAACTAGTAAAACCCAAACTAGTAATAGTTGTCAGGCCAAAATTTAAATGGGTTCCCTTTTTCAAACAATGTGAGACCTTTCATTGGGGACAACCTTTACTATTGGAAAAAGGGGCATTTTTCCCTACCAACAATTTTGGTACTAGAACAAGGGCCTTGTATGGTTGTTAGGGATAATTTTCATATTGACTTTTCAAATTGTAATTTTGATTACAATCTATTCTCTATTTTAGATGTTGATTTTGATCCTAAAGAATATTTTGAAGATACTATTGTTAATTTCAAAAATATGATTTTCACAGAGCCTAAACTATTGAATGTTGTTCACAATCAAGAAATTAACTAGTTTTATTGTATTATCTAAGCATACACTACGAAAATCCGTAAGCTAAACATCACCCAATTACTTCCTAGACAATAGAAAGAAAATAAGAATGATATAGAAATTATAGTTGAAACTATATATAACCTAATTAATCTTACCTTTGATGAGTGATCCGGATTTTATGAGCAGAACGAAATGAATACAGATTATTAACAGGTGCTTAACACAAAATAATAGAGATACAATAAAATTGGTTTTCTATTCAATAACGAAATAAGATGAAACTGCAAAATGCAGCGGAAACAAGCTCGCTGGAATGGTGGCGGCTTATGTCTGAGAAGAGATGTGACAGTTGCGCGCATTCACAAGAAGAAGATTACAATGAGGCTCTGAAGGCCTTTTTACAATAAACAAGAATGCTAAAAAACCTAGACATCCAAAAACCTAACCCTAGGAGATGAAGCGCCAAAAGTCATGTCGGCCTCGTTTGGGTAAGTTAGTACATCAACTTCCCGGGGTCGTAACTTTTGCATACGATCTCCGTTTTAGGCGTGTGATAGCCCATTGGAAAGGTATCATCAAGGAGATTCATTTTGGGGGCTCAATCATGCCTTTAGCTATCTTTAAGGAGCTTGATCCTGAAAAAACTTCATTTAGGCCCTCAAAATGGCCCCAGAAGTTAAAACTGCTAAAAATAGTAAATTGCCAAAATTGTCAGAAAATTGTTTTGAGCCAGTTGGAAAAGGTGGGTGGACACCGATATCCATCTGGATCAATCCTCCCTCCTTAGGAATAAATGGTACCTATTGTGTTGAGGTCCCCCATCAGATGAGGAAATTTCTGCTGAATTTGGCCCCAGGTGAGCCACTTGCCTTGGTGCAGGAGCTGCCCTGCTTTGACGACTCGATAAAGCTGGATCCTTTATTGTCAAGTGCCCTTGATTTGTGTGTCCACAATTCGATCCTTTGATGCCTGTTGTATGCATTCAGGGTTGAGCTCTGTTGGTGTCAGTTTTTCTGCTACTTCTGAGGTGTCCAATAATGGTAGGAAATAAGGGTGAAGGAGATCCACATTGAACACTAGGTGCAGGCCAAGGAAGGAAGGAATGTTGAGCTCAAAAGAATTATCCCCCACGGCCTTGGTGATAGTGTACAGCCCATAACGGACTGGGCGAAGCTTCCGATGGGGTCTTGTAAGGCGTTCTTTCTGCAAGTGCAACCAAACTTTGTCTCCCACCTGAAACTTATGTGGCACTCGATGTTGATCATGGCGCTGTTTGTACTTGTCATTGGACTTTTGTAAGATATCTTGAACCTGTTGGCGGATGTGCTGGATCTGCTCAATGAACCAGGTGGCTTTGTCAGCTTTAGTTGGAGCAGGAGATGAGTCGGTCGAGGTGGCCGCAAGGGGAAGTGCAACATCTATGGGACCCAATGGTTGGAATCCCAACCCCACCTGAAAGGGGTTGTGGCTGGTTGAGCTATGCAGGGCTCGGTTGTAGCTATGTTGGACATAGGGAAGGATCTCATCCCATGTGCAAGGGTGCTTTGAATTATACACGTGAAGGATATGCACAATCATTCGATTTACAACCTCGGTTTGGCCATCTGTCTGGGGGTGGAAGGCTGTGGATTTGGTGAGCTTGGTATCTGGCAGTGACTAGACACTTGACCAGAATGTGATGAGAAATCGACTATCCCGATCTAAGACAATGGTTTGTGGGATTCCAAAATGTACCCAGACGCATTCAAAGAAGAGCTTGGCAGTGGCCTCTGCTGTGATTGTCTTCTTGCAGGCAACCAGAATCACCATCTTAGAAAAGCGATCAACAACCACAAAAACACAATCATTTCCCCGCTTGGCAGATGGGAGGCCCGACATGTAGTCCATTGAGATAGATTCCCATGGTTTGTCAGGAGTAGGAAGAGGGGTGTACATGCCTTGTTTCTTAGTGGTCAGTTTGGCAATAACACAGGTAGTGCAGGACCTGATACACTTGTTGACCTCCTGTCAAAGTTTCAACCAGTAGAAATGTTTTTGTAGCATCACCACTGTCTTTTCGATGCCGAAGTGTCCTGCCACCCAACTGTAGTGGGATTCCTAGATCAGCTTTGCTCGCTCACTTGATGGAACAAAGATATGGCCCAGATGACACAACAACCCATCCTGAAGATGGAAATTATCGACAACTGCATTTGCACCCAACATTTGGTAGGTGGTGGCGAAGTCAGGGTCTGTCTCATAGAGTTGGGGCCATCTATATGTCTCATGGTTGTAAGATTCTAGCACCACGGTGAGTGCCACGACTGATGGTCTACTGAGGTAATCAACGATGCAATTAGTGCTTCCTGTTTTATACTTGATGTTGAGGTGGAATTGCTGCAAGTATGTGGACCACTTTTGATGGCGGTCATTCTACAATTTTCTCTGTGTCTGCATGAACTGCAGTGGCTTATGATTAGTGTGGATGACTGTCTCCTTCCCAAGAATGTAATCTCTCCAAAGGCGGCAGGCTTGTACAATGGAGTACATTTCTTTGTTGTAAGTAGGTTACTTACGGATAGTATCTGACAATGTCTCACTATGATAGGCCACGGGGTGGTTGTACTAAGTGAGAACGGCACCCACAACATAGTCTGAAGCATCTGTCTCGATTTCAAAGGGATGTTGCAAGTCTGGTAGTGAAAGTACTGGGGCTGAGCATAAGCGCTACTTCAATTCATCGAACGCTTGTTGTTGGGATCGGCCCGATGCAAATTTTTCCTTACCACCACCCCTGTTTATTTGGCTTAGGGCCCATGCAATATGGGAGAATCCCAACATGAACATGTGGTAGAAATTGGCAAGGCCCAAGAAGCTCCGAAGCTCAATGAGTGTTGTTGGGGCTGGCTAGTCACGAATGACTTGTATCTTGGCTAGATCCACATGTATGCCATGCTGATCAATGATGTAGCCTAGGTAATGGACCCTGTCCATGCTAAAGGAGCATTTTTCCAAGTTGGCGTACATATTGTACTGCCGCAGGGTGTGCAGAACCTGCTAAATATGCTACAAGTGTTCTGCCCAAGTCTTGTTGTAAATTAGAATGTCATCCAGATACACCACTACAAAAGTATTGGTGAATGGTTGCAGGATATCGTCCACCTTATGAAAGTGGTTGGAGCATTTGTCCAAACAAAAGGAATGACCAACCATTCAAAAAGGCCTTCCTTTGACTTGAAGGCGATCTTCCATACATCTGTCTGTTCTATCGGGACCTGGTGGTAGCCAGACTTCAGATCAATCTTATTGAAGTATTTTTCCCCCATGAGTTGATCAAGGAGGTCGTCGATTCGAGGAATCGGGTACCGATTTCTGACTGTGATTTTATTCAGAGCCCGATAATCAATACAGAGTCGCTAGGTTCCATCTTTCTTCTGTACCAGCATGATTGGGCTCCTGCAAGGTGATGAGATGGGATGGATGTGCCCCTTGTGGAGCAGTTCTTGGATCTGTTGCTTGATCTCCTCATTCTCTAACAAAGAGCGGTGATAGACTGGCCCATTGGGCAGCGGTGCGTCAGGGGTCAGATCGATGGGGTGCTTGACCTGACAGTGCAGAGGTACCCCTGTAGGTGAGGAGAATATATATGAGTATTCTTCCATGACCTTATCTACTTGCTTCTGCTGTGTGGAGAGGTCGGCCGCAGAGACCTTGGATATGGCTGTGATCTTTCACTTATTCTGAGAGCGAATCACGAAGAAGACAAACTTCCTCATCTGAGAGATGACATTCCTGCATTACTTAGCAGAGATCAAGGAAATAGCACTAGGTGGGACTGCCTTGGGTATCCTGTACAATTTCCTGTTCAAAGTAATAATAACACTACTAGGCCTAGACTCATATACAACATGACGTTTCCATAAATAAGGTTGGCCCAAAAGAACATCACAAAATTCGAGAGGAGAAACATCACATAATACCTCGTCTTTGAAGGGCTTGATGTCGTATGACAGTCGACACTGTTGGTTGACGCAGAGATCTCTTCCTTGGCGAAGCCATCTAATGGTGTAGGGTTGTGGGTGCAGCGTTGTTGGCAGGGCGAGATGCTTGACGACCTATGCTGAGATGAGTTTCTTCTGGCTACCACTATCAACAATGAAGTGCAACGGGGTGCCTTTTACCCACATCTATGAATGGAAGAGGCACTCTCCTTATTTTGTCTCGTCTGGTTCACTAGGATGGAGCTTGGTGGTAGAAACGGTGGCACTGGGTTCCACGTCAATGATTCATCTTCCCCTTTCTGGTTCTGGCTCAGAGTCAAAATCCACATCTAATTCAGAGGCTTTCACTTCGGCCACCAACGACTTCTTTGAGTGGCAGTCGGTAGTGTTATGCCAAGGGATCTTATGGAAGTCACACCACTTCCCGGTATCTTTTTTGTCTTTCCAGTGTCCTTCTTTGCTTGTGGCTTGGACTGGTTGTCCTGATACTGTCCATCTTTGCTCTGTCCTTTATTCTGTGGGTTGGGGCCGCCCTTTCCCGGCTATTGTTGTGAGGGGTTCCCTGGCCCAAATTGTCGCGTCTTTTGTTTGAGCTTCTGCTCAATTTTGATGGCATACCGGTAGGCCACGCCCAAGGATGAGATGTCCAGAAATTCGATTTCAGCCTAGATGTATCTATGCAGAGCACCGTGATACTTGAGTACCAGATGTCGCTTCAAATCTTTGATACCCAGCTTGGTGCACAAGGTATGGAAGATATTTGAGAAATCTTGCACTGCTTGGTCTCTTTCTTGCCGCAGTGTGGTCCATTTGGTATACAGGTCGTCATAACTTCCGACAGGGTAGTATTGTTCCTTAATAGCATCCCTAAAGGATTCCCAGGTGGCTGTGATTGAAAATAACGAGGTTTCCTCTGTTTCCTTTTGCTCACAGAAAGTTTCCCACCAATCTTTGACATGGGGAATGGCTTTGAGGAGCGCAAAAGTAATCTTTTCTCTATTCGAAAAGTTATGGATAGAAAAATACCCTTCTAGTAGATTCAACCACTTGTCTACAGCATCTGTGTCTATCTGACCTTCAAATATAGGAATATCAATGTTTATTTGTACCTTGAAGGGGGTGGTGCCTCCATTCAAAGAAGATGCATCGCATGTTGGTAGCCGCCAAAGGATTTGCACGAAACTATCCATCATCTCATTCCTCTATTGCATGAGGGCTTCATCAATCAACAGTTTGAAAGGATCTTTGGTCCCATCATCTTTCTTTTCTCCTACCATGAGTGGTCGCTTGGGCATGTGAGAGCTTCTGTCCTGAAGAGAAAGAAGCTCGAGACCCAACTCTTTGTGCTCCGACCTCGTTGGGGACATGCATTAAGATGACAAGGAGCAGACCGCTCTGATACCACTGATCCAGATTTTATGAGCAGAACGAAATGAATACAGATTATTAACAGGTGCTTAACACAAAATAATAGAGATACAGTAAAACTAGTTTTCTATTCAATAACAAAATAAGCTGAAACTGTAAAATGTAGCGAAAACAAGCTTGCTAGAATGGTGACAGCTTATCTCTGAGAAGAGATGTGATGGTTGTGCGCATTGGCAAGAAGAAAATTTCAATGAGGATCTGAAGGCCTTTTTACAATAAACAAGAATTCCAAAAACCCTAGACATCCAAAAACCTAACCCTAGGAGATGAAGCGCCAAAAGTCATGTGGGCCCAGTTTGGGTAAGTTAGTACATCAACTTCTCAGGGTCGTAACTTTTGCATATGATCTCTGTTTTAGGCGTGTGATAGCCCGTTGGAAAGGTATCATTGAGGAGATTCATTTTGGGGGCTCAATCATGCCTTCAACTATCTTTGAGGAGTGTGATTCCAAAAAACCTTCATTTAGGCCTTCAAAATGGCATCGAAAGTTAAAACTGCTAAAAATAGTAAATTGCCAAAATTATCAGAAAACTATTTTGAGCCAGTTGGAAAAGGTGGGTGGCCACCGATATCCATCTGGATCAATGAGATTCCCTATCCTTTAAAAAATTCCACCAACTTCTAAATTTCGTCCTCTCACTCTTCAAGTTATTCAAACCCTAATTTAGACCCAAATTTTCTATACAAGCATGTGAAATTGATAGATAGATTACTCAAATGAAAATAAATCAACCTTATTTTCCTACTTGGAGAGCCCAAGATGCTCTTAATCTAGTAGGGAAACTCCATAATATTTCTAAACATCTTGAATGTATACTCCCTAAATTGACATGATAAATCAGGCTTACTAGAAGATGACATTAAACATGTTTATTTGGTTACTAAATGTGGAACATGAAGACATGGTGTGCATACTTTTCCCCTATACTTTTCAAAATAAAACTTCCACGTGACATTTCAACCTACCTATAGGATTCATTAATAAATATGATGAATTTGAAAACAAATTCATTAATAAGTTTAGTGATGAACCTTCTCTAACTACACTTTTGAAGGAATTACTAAAAATTAAGATGAATAAGAGGAAATGAATAAAAAAATTTAACTAAAATTTCACTACAATTTTTTAATAAACTCTATACCAAGTATTATACTTCTTCTTTACGTGCATATATTACTATGTTTGTTAAAAGCACTAGAAAAAACACTTTAGTAAATTTTTTTTTGGAGAAGCCAAGAATGTGGAAAAAGAAATCTTGATTTTAGTAGGAAACCCAAGGGCCACTGACACTAAAGCCATTCCTCAAAAATTCATTTCTTTACCTAAACCACCCTCAAAAGCAAGTGTTGAGATTCAAGGTAAAAATCCCATAGACACAGAGAGTTTACTATATTTGGTTAATAAATTATCCAATGAAATAATGGATTTAAAGAATAATTATGGGAAAGGTACTTCCAACTTAAAAACTTTTAGACTTTTTTATGGGAAAGTTATCACTCCTCCAAAGCCCCTAAATCTTTATGAACATCTATTATACACATCATCATGCAAAAAAATTTAAAAAACATGTCCTCAATTGCTTCACTCTATGGCTTTAATATAAATTGGTTACTTGACCACTAGAAATAACCTAAAATTCATATTCAAGAGGTTGAATATGAGGAAGTTGTGAAATAATAAGAATTGATAGGGGAGGCAACAATGTTTCTATGGGACTTGGACTTCAAGATGAAGAAGAGGAAGTGGTAGAAGAAATCTAGGCCACCTAAATAATGCAAAGAGATTACAACCTTAGGAGTAAGGGGAATGTTCCTTCAATTCCTTCTACATCACAACCTACCATAATAATGAAGAAAACTATAGTTCCCTCCTCACCAAGAAAATAATAATGACAAATGTACCTTGGATGAACATGGATTATAATGTGATTGAGGATATGAAGAAGACCAAGGAAAATATTTCCATTTTTTATATCTACAATATTCCTCAACAAAGAGAACTCATTTTACAAGCTTTCAAAGCTTTCAAGACATCCCCTTACAAACTTTAGAAAATAGTAGCCTATTTTGAAACAAAACAAAAACATGATATGGTAAAACTAAATTCTGAAATAAAATAGAAATATGTTGTGGATGATGATATAATTGGTACAGTCTCTAACCCCATTCTTTTTTCCGGCCTTTAAAATATTCAAGCACAATGTACATAATAGTGTAGTGGATTTAGGAGCATAGCCAAATGTGATTCCTTACTTTATATGCAACAAGATAAATTGTACTCCAACCAAGTGCTCCACTTGAATTATCCAAATAGACAATTTAGATGTTAAAGTTATTGGGGAACACAAATACATTTTAATCAGGATGGCTTGTATCCAAAAATGTATGTTAGGTTATAGGTATTGTTGTTGATGTTCTTGAGGCTTATGGTATTTTTGCTAGCAAGGATTGATCTTAAAAGTTGTAGGGATATTTTACCATAAATTAGTCTCATCTATGGTTTCCAGGGAATGGATAAGAAAAACAAATTTATGTTTATTGAGAAGCTCATATGAAGCATATGGTTACATAATTTGAAGGATCAAATGAATCTATACAATTTACACATTTATTATAAAAAAATATGTTCTTGAAATAAAGTTTTGGAAATTAGATTGCCCATGAATCACCTTTGAAAACATATACACAATCCAAACTCCTTCGTTGCACTTGGATTGATAATGATGTTTGCACTATAGTAGATGTAGAAAATAGTATATCTATTAACTTAAATGTAAATAATGACATTTGGACTTTGTTTTTTTAACAGTTACAAGCCGCAAGAAGGTATAGGAGCAAGCTACATTTTAACCAATCCATGAAAAAAAATGCACTATTATTTCTTATAGACTCGAATTAAAAAGTACTCATAACATTTTAACCAATCCATAAAAAAAATGCACTCTTATTTCTTATAGATTCGAATTAAAAAGTACCAATAACATTGTTGAATATGAAGCTTTGACTCAAGGTCTTAAAAAACAATTGATTTAAAAGTAAAATCCCTAAAATTGATTGGTGTTTTGGAAATAATTATGAGGCGTGTAAAGGATTCCATCCATTGCCATTTTCCTGGTTTGAAATGTAATTTGATTCACAAATTTGATATTTTTAATATTAATTCCATTCCTCGAATGTAGCTTTGATACTTTGGCTAATGATGCTTCTAAATTGACTTTATTGAATGTTGATTTTTTATTTAACTACTTTTCAGCCCATCAGTCCTTGAGAATGTTACTAACTAGAGGGTGTTTAATGTTGATCAACAAATTCCTTATTTTTACCAATGGGAACACTTTTAAAGATGTAGTAATTAGCAGTGAAGAAAACTAGAAATCCATACAAACTTCTCAAGATGGGGTGAAGGATCTTAAGTGAAATCCAAAGAAGGTATTAACTTTGGAGAAGATGTTCAATCTGCAGGGAAGATTTTAAAAATATGTAAACATCAAGATAAGTATCTCTTCCATGAACTATGAACTAATTAACTTAGCACTAAAAAAAATTCTTAGAAATGTTAATCTTGGAATTTATTGTCACAAATAGAAAAATAGTTTTACATTCATTTATGTAGGTAGTATTCAGATGTGATTACTTAGTTTTGTGAATACTTTAATAAATACAACACAATAATCATTCAACATGGCATTCCCTTGAAAGAATATTCTACTACATTCCAGTAGAAACTAAGTACATCCAACACTAAAACCACTAATTCAAAAGGAATTAAAGAAACTATTGGATGCTAAGATTATTTTCAAATTTCGACGTTTTGAATGGGTGGAAAACCTAGTGCTAGCTTGGAAAAAGTTAGGGGAAATCAAATTGTGTGTTTATTTCTACAATCTAAATAGAGTATCTGATAAATATAACTATCGTGTTCCTCCAATGGAGTAGATTTTGTAGCATGTATCAAGTTCTAAAATGTTTTTACTTTTGGATTATTTCTTTGGTTATAATCAAGTATTGGTGGCCAAAGTAGATAGGCTTAAAGCCACATTTTAGATGAAATGGGGAACTTTTTCCTATCATAGAATTCCATTTGGATTAATCAATGGATTAATCAATGTTAGAGACACTTTCCATCGAGCCATGGACATAACATTTAGGAGACTCATAAACCAAAGTGTGGTAATTTACCTTAATTATGTCATAGTCTATTAAAAAAATAGGGTAGATCATATGCATCATTTGAAAAATAGATGTTTGAAAGATACAATAAGTATGGCATCTCCTTAACCCAAAAAAGAGTACTTTGTAGTTTTATAGGGAAAAAAATCTCGACCAAATCATTTCAAAATATGGGATTTTGATTGATATAGAATGAACTAAGATCATTACATAGATTCCTATGCCTATTAAAAAGAAGGAAATGTAATCTTTATTTGGAAAGATAAACTTTATAAGAATATTTGTATATGACTTCACTGAAATTATCAGGCCTTTACATAAAATGATTAAGAAATATTTTTTTAAATGGAATTCAATTGAGAAGGAATAATTCAAGAAAATCAAATATGGAATTGTTGCAACCCCATCATTACATAATCCAAATTTTAACAGAGACTTTTTACCATACATGTTTGCATCTAATCATTCCCTTATAGTAGTGCTCACATGGAAGGATGAGTAAGGGGATGAATATTTGGTTGCATATTTGATGATTGATCTATAATAGGTGGAGTTGGATTACCCATACATTGATAAAAAAGACTTTGCAGTATTTAAACCTATTAAATAATTCAAACCCTATATTCTAAAAAAACACGCATCAATAATCGTGTCTCACCCAACCAATAGATGTTTATTTATTCAGAAAGAAATTTGTGAATGTAGAGGGAACTAGATGGCCACTAAATAGGATTATGATTTGGATTTGAAGCCAACAAAAATAGTTAGAGGCCAAAGTTTATATAAACTCGCAACATAAGCACTAGATCTAGTTGACCATCAAAGGAAGGTTTGAAAAATGAAACTTCACTCTATGCTAAGGAAGTCTTGTTTATCCAAAATATTGGTATAACAATTTGAAATATTTTGTAAAATCTGTTTTAAGTCCAAGAAATTTAAATACAGAAAAAAAGAGAATTGAGACCCAATTCCTCTCATTATCAATTGAAATGATATCCTATTTCGAAAAAAATGGAATTGAATCTTGTTAAGGTGATTGTAATGATCCCAAGCCAAATTCTTTCTTGGAATCACTAACTACTACTAATTTATTGAGTTATTAAGCACATACAAGATTCATCAACACATGGAGATCACAATATATTCAAGATGTAGAAGCACAAGCAAAGATCTGACCTTTTTATTATGAGCAATGTAAGATCAATACAATAGATGGTCGATATGGCATAAACCTCAGATGGTCGTACAAGTAATAGATATGAGCTGCTACAAAATGCTCCTGACAATACAAAATAAGCCTCCAAAGGCTGGATATACAATGAAGACTAAATCAAGCAGATCTGAGCCGTACTAATGCTCAACCTCCAAGCTGGAAAGTGCCATGTTCTGCTAGAATGTTGAAGCCCTGAATAATTCTGCCCTGCTACCAGAAGTGTCCAATCATCCCAAGAAATATGCCAAATGATAGATCGAGCAACTGTAAGGAAAACCCAGATGTTCAAATTCCCAAATCCACTTTCAAACCCCGTAGATATGAATTCTCCACTGAATGGTGTGCCCCACTGGATGACTGAAACCCTAGCTGGTTTGGCCCTGATGAAGGAGGCCTCCAAATGCTCTGAAACTCTCCAAGAATATAGATCGGGCTATGAGAATCCCGTGGGAGAATTTTCAGGC
>ML804608.1:4726-46064 GCA_009831015.1 Picea engelmannii | reverse complement strand
TGTCCTAAAACCTAGATATTGTGTAGAGAAAAAACATACCCAAACATTTTCATTTTCATCTAAGAGAGGGCTTTCATTTTCATTATACAGATCATCATTATACAATAAAACTAATCGTAAGGTAAAACAAATCGTAAGGTGTGAAGAGTCATGAGTACATAAAGCTAACATTAGATGACATCTGGTAAGGGGTAAGGGAAGCAGATGGGCACATCCAGGTGACATCTGGTAAGGTAATTGCAATTCTTCACAATTGAAATTCCTTATCAATTGAAATTCCTGATAATTGAAATTCTTCACAATTAATGGAAACGATTAATTGAGACTCAACACAAATCGTTGATAAATGAAACATCTACCACGCGGCCACAAATCGTTGATAAATGAAACATCTACCACGCGGCCACAGGAACCCGCCTACACACCTACCCACTAACAGTGATTTTACTGTTATTCATATTAAAAATGTTTGGATCAGGCCTGGAATTTGACGTTCTACAGGACATTTTTTTTGTTTTTAAACGTATTTGACATGTGGATACAAAATCCACACGTCAAAATTTACCGGTATAAAAATCCTCAACCTGTCAGTTTGACGTTCCACTTCATAGTGTACCCGTCATAAATTCTAGGTGCTTAGTTTTCTATAGTGTGTCACCTACCTAGGCTTCACACTGAAGAGGGGTTGGGTAAAGGTTTGTTGGAGGATTAAATTTAACAATAAACAAAATTTAATTAGTTTCAAACTCCCAATCCTTGAAATTTAATTAGTTCACATAAAATGTTAATAGTTAATTGAATATCCATTCAATCAGTTCGCCTTCATCTTCCTCCGCTTCCAACTTTGTTGTCCACAGAACACTTTCGCCTACTCGAGCAAGTTTGAACGGCGGCTCTTCTTACTCTTCTTCCATTTCTGCCGTGGCTTCATTTTCTAACAATTTTGGCCTGGACAGATCCCCGTCGTAGGTACGATCCGCAGGCAGTCCAATTTCATCGAAAGACGGTGTCCAATTTCATCGAAAGACGGTGCCAGGTCCTACTCAAATTTACATATAATAACACAAGACAATTTGACATTCATGAATTTGGGGTAAAATGTAAAATGACGGGCATGAAAAACAAATGACCGTCATCACAATTTCACTTGACAGGTAAGATAAATTTGAAATTCCAGCCCTGGTTTGGATACTTGGTAAAAAAAATGTCGGCGCCTTATAAAAAAAAAACGAAATCACAGTAAAACATGTAAATTTAAATGCAGTAAAAAGTGGTATAACTTTAAATGTAATATTGTAAAATGAGAAAATATTAGATAATGTGGGAGAAATGTAAATTTAATACAGTAAAATGAGAAAAAGTTTATAGTGAAGTAGTTTTGTAATTTCAAGTAAGTTTGTTAATTATTTGAACGTGATAATTAGATGGTCACACAATAATTTCTTAATCATATTAAGTAAATGTTAAACATGTTAACGAAAGCCTTTAAAAATGCTACGACTAAGAATATGCTAGCATCTTCAATTGATAACCAGAGAATTGAAATTTATGATTAAAAGATCATTAAATGTGCCCATTTTCAATAGGTATATGTCTTTCGACGTAATAAATATAAAACTATCTTCCTATACAAATATTTAAACAATATTTCCAAATAACATTGTAGTATGAAATTGAGAGTAAATTAATTTTGTAACAAACGATCATTTTTCCATATCGGTTGAATATTAGGGATGAAAAAGTTTCACTATGATTAGAAAAGAATATGTAGAAATATTAGGGATGAGAAAGTTTTACTATAAATAGAATCAAATTGTATGAAATTCTTTACAATTTTATATAAAACTATATTAAATTTTATATTAAATTGAAGTATGGAAGTGTAAGAAATATAATCTTAAAAAAATAAGAGTGTAAAAATAAATTGTAAGAAAGTTTATATAAATAAGCAAAAGAAACTTTCAAGAAGAAGAATAAAGTATTTGAAAATAACAAAGTATTTGAAAATGGATAATTCTAGGATAAAGAATAATGAGGTGGTTCATGAAGAGAAAGATGATCCAGATGGAGCATGTTTCTTTAGAGAGGCATTTCTAACTAAGTGTGTGAGAGTCATGGGGTCTAGAGACTCATTAGACTTATTTCACTTTAGAGATTTACCATCTAAGCTTGGAAGCTAGTAGTGGGACCTTTTCCAACTAATGGGAGAGCGTAGGAGAAGGACATGATTAATCTATTGGTTTCTCCACTAGGGGACTTGCCTCTTGAAATTTAATGTTGAAGGTCGAACATCTCACAAAGGAAGAGGGCTAAGCATATTTGGTCATCATAAGACATAAAAGTTTGGAGAAAACCAAGTGAATCCCTAAAGAGACAATAAATCATCCTCTAATCTCATAAAAGATAAGACATATGAAAATAAAGTGATTGTTAATCTTAGGCTTTAAGGAGAAAATTTGGCAAAAACAGTATTCCCAAGGAATATGGTGGTCTATCTCAATGCAAAGATGGTGGGAGAAAACTATAGGCTAAGAAAGAGGAACCCTGAGGCTACACGGCCACTAGAGTTTAGTGTATCTCAGGGATTGGAATAACCCATAATTGATATGGAGATATACATCTACGTAGTGTTGAACCTTTGAAGACAATGGCTCTCTAAGCTCAAACCATGTGGATTGGAGATAGGTTATGTATATCTCAAAATGAATGCATTTGTTTATATTTCCTTTGGAAATATCGGAGCAATCCAAAGAAAATATAAGTAGGTGCGATGTCTCAATATCAAGGATGAAGAGCTTAAACAAAGAAGAGGCTCTTGCATACCAACAAGAATCAACCCCATGCCATGTTAACTCCATAGAAGAACTAAGAGAAATATATGGATACATGAGATGACCACTTGGGTAGTTACCCATCTTTTTGAGTCTATATATCATTGTCACCAAATGGATGATCATTGTAGCTGTGATGAGTGGTGCTTTTCCAAATTTTGCAAGGATGATGGCATGTGGGACTGACCTCTTGGTATGAATATGTTTGGGTAACATTGTGATAAGCACTCTCTCTAACTAGTTTCAATCCACTTTCCAAAGGTACGGTACCCAAACCTCACAACCATATAACAAGATAGGTGTGACCAATACATGAAAGAGGTGGATCTTTTTCTAAATGTCTTGGAACTAAATCTGAAAACATTGACTTTAAAGGGTGGCAGTAACTACATGCTCCTTAGTCTAGTCTCTATTGTTGGAGTTAAACTAAATTGTGGTCTAGAGAAGAGAAACCCTAGATATACATATGAAGAGACAACCTCAATACTCTCTGTTGAGAAAAATCTCCCTGCGGACAGGTAGATCTCCTCTTGAGAGCTAGACTCTTAACTCTTAAGACAAAAGATGCTTAACGTGGACACTGACTTCCTTTCATATCTATACAAACTAATGCATGAGGAGGAAGGAGAAAAGGAGTACCTTTTATCAGCGTTTGTCCCTGCACGCTCCGAGTTGAGCTTCAATCTTTCGCTCCTCGATGAGCCCTGTAGACAAACAATAGTACAACCACTTCCTACTCTATTGATATTAGCTTGAAACAGATCTATATATCAGAGACAAGTTCATGTGAGATTAAACACAAACTAGAAAGAAACAGGCCAAGCGTGTCATATTGATGAGAACAATGACAGAAGTAACTTACAACCGTAGATGTGAATGTGATAGCTTCGTCAAGTCCCCTTTGTCTAACCCTTGCTTAAAATATCCACGATCCAGATGGCAGCAACTTCACTGATTACTTTCCTCCAGTTCATTGTATGTTTCCTATGAGATCATAGGTTTCATGCTTCCAATTCTTCCTCCTTTCCACCATGATAGAGCCTGTTTATATAGGTTTAGAGAGGCCTAACCTCTTGAGGTATCTTTAGGGTAAGTTGAGGATTTTCCTCCTTGAGTCAGGGGTCTTCCCTAAGATCATGGTTGAACCAGGAATTCGAATGCAACTGCCTTCCAAGATTGAAAGATCTTCCCCTTATTCTCCTCAACAGATCAACTGTTGCCTAGAATAGGTAGCGCTCCCTCAAAAAGTCCATCAGAGCGCTATAGCGCTCCCTAGTGGGCTTTAGGGGGGCGCCAGCGCTCTAGAAATCCATAACGCTCCCTCAGAAGGGTTGTTTGGTGTTATAACACTCCCTAGCACTTTATAAGGGAGTGCCAACACTCCTAAGGGTGATATAGGGGAGTGCTCTCTCCTAAAACCTTAGATTGAATGCTTCTTTCAGGTGGCAAGAGGTTCTTATCTTCAGTTAGCCATTCCTCTTCCTTCAAATCAAGTGTTTGAGGCATTTTAAGTGTCTCCTTAGTGTCATCATCATGGCAGTATGCTTTGCTTGATACTTGCGACACTTGTGAGCAACATGCGACACTTGCGACACTCATCAAAGCGAGTAATGTTGATGTGTAACAGATTGCCCCCCAAAGTATGAAGTTAGAAGATGAGAACTGATAACTGAAATGATTTGCAGACTTTCAAGAAAGGGTATAGACTCAGAGAACCTAACAGAAGTTGCACACAAACATCCAACAAATATTATGACATGTTCCAAACCCAAGGCAGGCATACCTATGCTTGGGTGATCAAGACTTGCAAGATATGGCCGCCATAAAATACACTGTGGATCCATAATTGTATTGATAAAAAGGTATAGCCACCGAGGATACAGTGTGGATCTATACTCTGATGACCTGAACTGATCGTAGCCACGAAGAATACATAGTGGATCTACGAGATGACAAGACATAGCCACGACCAATACAAAGTGGATCTATGTAACAGTATATGTGTCATTGTTTAAGAGAAACTCCTTCGCAACCTGGGCAAAGTACATATCAAAGTGATCTTTCAACCCAGGGTCTTCTTACCGATCCCGAGGTAGTACGAATCTAACCATGTGAATAGATGTCCTGATGTCGAACATGGTAGAAACTACTTGATTACCGATCAATGATGTAAACCGTTAACAAGCGCGAGGGAGATCACCATTAATGTCAATGATTCCTAAGGTACCCTAGTACATTCCAACGAATGTGAATGGATGAGCTGGAGTCGAACATCCGTGGAATCATCCGATCAGAGGTCAGTGATGTAAACCCACTGTCGTATGTGAGGAGGCCTGCCATTGAGGCATGCAGGTCCCAAAGTACTAACTGGTTTCTAAGTCTAGTTCTTGGATAATGTGTTGAAGTCGACAAGAATAGACTCATCGAGGGAGGGCCTTGATGTATTCTCCCATCAACGACATGAAACAGACACCGAGATGTAATTGGTCGATCAAATGAACATGGACTGACATGGGTATCAAGACAAGATATTTGTGACGGCTGACTCTCGAGGTGGATACTTCCCTTGAACACTGAGGCACGACAGTAGAAACATGACATGGACCAAAACTTTATGATGCAGTGGATGCTGTGACTTATGTCAGGTGACCCAAAGGAGTGAAAGAAACTCAAAGGATTGGCTCAGTGCAGAAGTTCAGTGGATTAAAATGCGTGCAAAAGACAAACTGCCGTGTTCAAGGGCAACTCTAAGAATTACTGGGTAATGTTCTCAAGAGACTGCTTGGCTTGTTTCTTTCAAATTTTCCCCCATCCAGATAGACGAGTACCTCTTTTTTTTATTTAACGAGCTTTTGGAGGGTAACACATGCTCGATATAACTCACCTTCGGTAAGTTCCTCTTCCTTTGTTTAACAAACTGGAAGAAGCAAGGGTTCGGTCCCATACGGGCCTGTCGATGTTTGTTTTAGCGAGTCCAAAGACAGAAAACTTGAAGGTTTTTCATGATTATAGAGTCTGGAAAAACACTTAAAAGAGAACTCTCTCAGTTTCTTTTTCGTACAGTTAGTCTCGCGAGGCCGAAAAAGAGATAAACTACCACTCGAAAGACGCCCTTTCAAACCTTTTAACGAGTGTGAAAGGAAGCAAGATCACTCGACGATCTTTTCATATTTAGAGAGTCTAAAAAGAGTTTAAAGATGACTCCAGGGGGTTCATTTTTTGTGTGTCCATATGGGTCCAAAAAAGAGATAAAAGTCTACCCAGTGCATTCTTATATTCTCGAGCTTGAGAACGAACTAAGACTATGCTCGTGGATGTGACAAGGTAAACAAACGATCAGAACTGCTTTGAAATCTGTAGTGTCAAAACTGCAATCCAGAGGTTTAGTGAAGCCATTATATTGTTAAAGAAACCCACAAATAACTATACCTTATAAAAAATGGAAATTTATAAATAGTAATACAAGAAAAATCTTCATTTACCATTTCATTTGCATAAGGATTTGTAGCAGTGGAGATTCTCACTTTGGAGGTGGATCTTGTTTTTCTTGATACCAGAGCTACGGTTGACCATTTCTCTCGCCGTTTGGACCAGGTAGATATTCATATCCCCTTATTTCAATTACATTGTTCAATATTTGTTTCTACAACAATATTTAAATTAAAAAACGAAGCCCTAAATCGTTCCAAAAAAGATCAAATCGGCCTCTATTGAAAACGATGGGAAAAAGACATTGGTTTACAAAAACGTTTTTAGAGGGTGGTAGCAGAGATGCCAATGCCTTGATACTTAAGTAGATAGGTCATTTTTGTTAAAGAATCCATAGGAAACTCAAAAATATGCCCACGCAACCATTATGAAAATTATTTTAATTTTAAAACGTTTTATTGTTGCGTGATGATTATTGAGGGATAAAAAGAGGGCATGGTCCTTTTTGAATAGTATGGGCAATAGATTTCAAGTTTTTAAATTGATTATGAAATTGCCAAAAAATTGAATAATGAAATTCTTTGTTTTTTGTTTGTGGGTGATTTCAGCGACGACTATGATCGAGTGGAAGGAACGGGAGCATGAGCTCGATGATTTGGCTACTTTGCAGAGTCCTCGTATGCGGGCCGCATTGAGGGATTGTGGCCTTCTGAAATTCTTCAAGCTACAAAAGATGAAGAAAGAGATCCTTCTGCTCGAACACATGATCAACTTGTGGGATGTTGCAGAGCAGGGGTTTCGGATCGAAACACAGCTTCTCGCCATCGAGTCAGAAGATGTGTATTTCTTGACTGGCCTCTCGAAAAGAGGGGTTCCTATAGCTTTTTCTGGACAGAGGGCGCTTCTTGAGCAAGTGGGTGTGTATCTGGCACGTCATTGTGTCCCAGGAGAAAGACTGGTGGGGGGTAGAATCCCCATCAAGGATATCAGAGAGTTACCCCTTCGGTCCATTTTGTTCGCCATCACGAGTGTGACGGGAAGCACTAGTGCACATATGGCATCGAGATCACAGGTAGCTTATGGCGTACAGTGTTTGGAGCCAACACTGTTTAACTGGAGCGCATGGTTTCTTCGAAATGTGAAGGAACAGGTTTCGCGATGTAGGATGGGGCAGAAACAGTTCGGATATGGTTCGTTCTTGGTCTCATTCTTCTTAGAGCGCATCCCCCAGATGCAGCCTCAGATTGCATTGGTGGTATGACCAGTGGAAGAACCACGGATGGAACGGTGGACTAGTCTGTCTCCGAGACTAGTGGTAGAGTCAGAGTTCCATTTCACCGGTGACTTCTTCGCTTGGCTAAGATGCCAATATCTTTGGATAGAAGACTTCCCATATGTCGAGGTGGACTTTCGTGGGAGCATGGATTTGATTCTACCAGTGGGGGAAGATTGGGATGCGTTAGGTGAGAGACTAAGCAACACCTTGTCTAGTTTTTTGTTTTAAGTTTTTTAACGTATACATATTTTTTTGGGTACGTGGAAGAGTTTTTAATGGATGTATTGTTTTCAACATGCAGACAAGGGAGCAGTGTGACCGGCTAAGATACCAATACCAGGACGTCGCGGGGGTGCTCAGGTTGCAGTAGATCCAGGGGCACCAGTGATAGGTCTCCGGGAGGTTGAAAGAAACCTTCAAGGCCTCACGATGGGCATTCCTCCTCTACGGAGGAGAGAAGTGCCTTTACATCTATAGAGGCACACTGTGGGGGTGCCAGAGAATGTTAATTCTCTACTAAGACGCGTAGTGCGTGCAGTGATATGTTACTCTCAGCACAATGCAGTGCAGAGAGATTAGAGTCTCTCTGGTGATTGCATATTTTGTATGACTTGTCAGACGACGTTGTATGGGTGTAAAGACCCAAAATTTTGCTCTTCCAAATACCTTTTTTGATGTAATCAGAACATTTTCAGTCACGCTATGTATATATATACAATTCCGAGTTTTTACAGTGCCAAAAAATTTATACATGATGATGCCTTTAATGTGATGTGTTTTAATTTACATGTGATGTACAATTTGTTTTCCTTCATGAAATCTTATCTATGGGCGAGATACCGATCCATGATGTAATTAGCTAACGAATCCGAAACATTGTTGAGTTCTCTTGGAATATGTCTGTATTTGATGTAATCAAACATTCATTCAAGATGACGAACTTGTAGGTGGGAACGTAGCAGGATAGGATTATGAATAGTGTAGATACGATTGAGTTGATAGACCACGAGTTGGGAGTCTAGGTTAACGATGATACGAGAGATACCTAGGGAGGAGGCTTGGGTAAAAAGTCTAATGACAGCATGATATTCTGCCATGTTATTAGTCGTTGGTCCTAAGCAAATACCTCCTGAACTCACCACCTCGTCAAATTGGTAAATGACCCATGTTGCCGAAGCAATGTTCCGGGTGTGTCAACTAGCACCATCCGCAAATCCGACAAAGATAGGAAAGTAAGACGTCATCTACGCATGAAAACACAAGGCATCGTTATGAGTGGCAAAGGCAAAGACTTGAGCACGTGAAAGAAACAGACACACCAAACTAAAAATACAATAATGTACAACGTACACATGCTAGGTGATCTAGGCATAGTACTTTTTAAGGTAAAGCCCGTTCTGGGGCTCTCCTAGGGAGATTCCATCATAATCGATTAAATTGTAGGTGCCTCTGTGCAGAAAACGTTTCACAATGTAGGGGCCATGCCACAGAGGTTCTAACTTACCTGTCCCTAGTTTGTCATGAGCTTGGTCATAGATGAGGACTAAGTCTCCTTCTGCAAAAGTTCGAGGATGGATGGATTTGTCGTATTGATTTTTTATCCGTTTCTGATGTGCCTCGTTAACGAGAGCAGCATCACGACGTGTTTCGTCCAGTTTGGTCAGATATAAGAAACGTTATTCTTTAGCAGAAGTATGGGGTAGGAGTTCTACTTTAAGTTTCAGAGATGGAATCTCACACTCGATTGGTAAAACGACTTCGATGCCATACACTAACTGGAAAGGAGTGAACCCAGTTGCGGTTTTCACGGAAGTACGGTAAGCCTAGAGAGCGGAGAAAAGTTGTATATGCCAGGATGTCTTATTTTCCCCTACCATGCGTTGAATCATGGTTTTGAGGGCCTTGTTGATGGCTTCAACTTGTCCGTTGGCCTGAGGATAGTATGGGGATGAGTTTTCATGGCGAAAACCCAACTTGGCATGCAATTCACTCATCATCTGGTTCTTAAAGTGTGCACCGTGATCAGTGACAATGGCATGTGGTACACCAAAACGAGTTATGATGTGGTTAAAAACAAAAAGAGCTGCGGTACGACCATCGTTCAGAAAGGTAGGCATAGCCTCAGCCCATTTTGTAAAGTAGTCGACGGCGACGATTATATAACCATGCCCCCCGACTGAGGTAGGCTTACATTGCATGAAATTGATACCCCACTTGGCAAAGGGGCCGATGGTGATAATGGGGTGCAACGTAGTAGGGTGGGTGTGTGCCTTGTTGTTAAAAAATTGGCAGGGTGGGCATTTTTTGACTGCCTCAATACAATCTTTGAAAATCGAGGGCCAAAAATAGTCGGCACATAAAAAAAATTGGGCTGTGGCCATCCCAGAAAGGTGACCTCCACATTCTCCAAGGTGTCAGTCGTTCAGAATGCGTTCAACCTCTACATGAATCAAGCATCGTCGAAGGATAGTATCAATACCACGACGATACAAGGTGTCGCCGACGATAAGATAATGACGAGAATGGTGGCGAACACGTCGACGCTCTTCACGGGAAGTGTTAGGTTGAAAGCGTTGGGTTTGGAGATAAAGGAGGATGTCTCCATACCAAGGATTAGAGGTGCTGATGAGGAAAAGAGTTTCGTCAGGGAGAGAATCTCTAGGTTCGATATCTTCATCAGCATGGGGGAGATCGCAGATAAGCTCCGCAAACACCATGGACTCTTTGGCTTTGGACTTCGCAAATTCAAGATCGAATTCCTGAAGGATGAAAATCCATTTAGAGTATTTTCCCCTGAGCACTTGGCTTGTCAAGACATGGTACATGGGGTTTGAGTCCGTAATCACAGTGGTGGTGCATAGTAGGATGTAATGGAGAAATCGCTGGACAACGATGACGGCTGCCAGAGCCAGTTTCTCTACATGTGAATATCAGAGTTCGGGTCCAGATAGACTCTTGCTTAAGTAATAGATCACATGTTCCTCACCGTTGGGGTCCTCCTGAACTAACACCATTGCAATAGCGGAAGTGGAGGCATCTAAGTAAAGGATGTAGTCCTTTGTATACTCTGGAGGATGCAACAAAGGTGCGTGGGTCAGGGCATGCTTGAGAGCATCAAATGACCATTGAGTGATGTCATCCCAGATGAAAGGGGTGTTTTTCTGCAGCAACTGCATGAATCCTTCAGTTATCTCAGTGTAGCTACAAATGAAACGGCGAAGGAAGTTTGCTTTTCCTTGCAAACTTTGGAGTTGGGTCAAACTAGTAGGCGGGGGTAAGGCCAGAATAGCCTTAATCTTTAAGGGATCCACCCGAATCCTATCTTTATAGACAACAAAACCGAGGAGTCGACCGAATTCGACAACAAAAATACACTTATGTGGGTTCAAGCGGATACGGTAAAACCGACATCGAAGAAAAATAGCCCGTAAGTGATCAACGTGATCTGATCGATTGGATGAGTGGGTAGGTAAGTCGTCGAGGTAAGGTTTTGCAATATGCTTGATATCGTGGAAAGCGTACGACATGGACCGCTGGAAAGTAGCGCCAACATTTTTGAGACCAAAAGGTAGCTTTCGATAGGCGAAAGTTCCCCATGGGTAGATAAAGGTCGTCTTATGTTGATTAGCAGGTAAAATTTCAATCTGGTTATACCCAGAGAAGCCATCCATGAAAGATTACACTCCTAGCACAATTATCAATGATTTGGTCGATGAAGGGCATAGGGTAGTTGTCCTTTGGACAAGATTTATTGAGATCCTGATAGTCAACATAGACATGGATGGTCCCCTGTTTTTTGGCAACCAAAACAAGGTTGGAGACCCATTCTGTCAAAGGGACAGGATAGATAAAGCCATATTTTAAAAGTTTCTCAACTTCTGCCTTTATAGCCTTGATTTTCTTGGGATGAACCGGGTGGAGTTTCTGTCGAACAGGTTTCGCACCAGAGTAAGTCTTGATTTCGTGCACGACGATCAAAGGGTCGATCCCTGGCATTTCCTCGTAGCTCCAAGCGAAGACATCGCAGAATTATTTAAATAGAGCGGTATAAGATATCACTTCTTTAGGTGTGCAATTAGCACCAAGGTTAATGTTTTCCACAATGCCTTCTTTGATCGAAATATCAATAACGATCGTAGTAGAGATATTACCCATATTCCCCTCAGAAAGAGTATCTTGTGTGAGGATGGGAGATTGTGGAGAATTGGTAACATCAGGATGGAAGACAGAGTGTATGTCTTTGTGAATTTCTTCCAAAGGAGGAAGAAAAGAGGATCGATGATGGTTATCATCCCAAGGTACATCGTCAATACTAAGCATTTCCATTATACATTCGTCGGAAGGGAAAATCTGGGAAATGTAATCGATCATGGACGAGAGGGAATCCAACCATGACGACATCGAGTAGGCATCAGGTGCCAATAAATGTGGGTTGTCCGGAGAGGGGGAGGCAGATTGAATAGCAACGTATGCGGCCTCGGCTGGACTAAGTGGCATGGTGTCACCTAGTACATCGAATTCCATAGGACTAGGTACAATCCAAGGGTCAGATGATTCCAAAGATTGATAAGCCATAGTCAAAATCATATTGACAGTGGAAATATGATGTGTAGTGGGTGGAAGTGGTGTAGGGAAGGTACCCATAAGGCTAGAATATTTCAACAAGCCAACACCAACGCTTTCATACGTAACTTGGTGGTCTCCCAAAAAAGGAATGTTGTTGGTGATAGGGGCATGAGCGTCGGGTGTACAGAAATCTAGTTGATCGATAGTGAGAATTTTTCCTTGATGGGGAAATTGTACACATCGAAACACCGATGAGGTGGCGATAGTCATAGCATAGAACCAACTTCTTCCAAGTAGTAGGTTGTAATCGAGGGGGGCGTCGACCACCTCGACATCGACAGTAACAGTTTTGCCGCCCAACTGAATGGCTAAGGATTGCAAAAGTTCGTGAGGATGAAAACCTCGCCCGTCGAAAGCACGTAACATCATAGGGGATTTTTTAAGGGCGGGTGATTTCAAGAATTTCCAACAAGCTAAAGACATGACACAAGTAGAGGCTCCCTCATCCAAGATAGTTCGGTGGATTTGTTGATTGTGAACAACAACATTGATCTGAAAAGCTAGTTGGTGGGAGAGTCGAGGTTGATGATCATCCAGATTAAACATGAGGTTATTAGATGAATCGGGATCGAAAGCACCGATGGAAGCTAAGAGCGTTCTATGTTGGCTGGGACAGTGTTGTAGAACTTCCAAAGCAGACATAGCACATGGTGCTTGAGCCAAATCTTCAACAATGTTGTAGTTTTGGGTAGCCCGTGAACTAGGATTAAAGGTAGATTTCCAGATAGTGCTCTTAGGAGGGCGTAAGATGGAGTCAAACAAAGGTTTTTCGATCTGAAGTGGCCCGGACGGAGGGCTAACAGATGGAGGACTAATGGAAGATGGTAATGGGTCAGGTAAGGAACCGTTAGTGGGATTTGGCTTATCAGGTTTAATCGGTGTGTCATATGTCGTAGTGTGAGTGGTCAGATTAATCTCGTTAAACATGTAAATGTGGGTACTTGTCGAGGCCTCATCATGGGATTGGTTGGAACTGCCCCCTGGAGTGGGGGTTTGAGCAACCAAAGATTGCTGCTATGGGAAAGGTTGGGTAAGCACAACGGGTTGTGAATTTTCCTTAAAAAGTTTGGCCACTTCATCGCGATGTGGATAGTCTTGGGTGTAGTGATCATCGCCACAAATGAGACATGGGAATTTTGGTTTCCGTTGTGGTTGTTTTCCAGCAGCAGGGGTTTGAGGTTAATTTTTTGGTTGTTCATTGTTGTTGTTTTTCTTTGGTTTGTTTCTTGCTTTCTTCTTGCCTCCATATTGTTGTGAAGGGGTTGATTGAACTGTATTCACCTCTGAGACCTGAGTTTGAGGGGAGGTAGAAGAAGGTGCAGTCGAACTGGGAGCAGTCGTCGAAGCGGACCGCTGGGTTGTTCCAGTCGACTGGGAAGTAGATTGAGTTTTGACGGAGCCAATAACTCCATTCGTGTGCGAGGTAGACGATGGTTTGGATGGATCATTAGTGGCATGGGTAGCATTTGGTATCAACTCGTACAGAGTACCAGATTGTGAATAAACCAAATTTAAGTACTGAGATTGAGCAATAGCTTCTTCCTCGGTGACTACACCACCCATAACAACATCACGAGCGATCTGGGGTAACAGGGAATTGGTGAACCATTCCGCTAATAATTGGTCAGGAATGACTGCTTTGATTAACCTTCGTCGTTGTCTCCATTCATGAATATGATCAGAGATGTGTACGGAGGTTGTCTGATGAAGGGAGGTCAATAGTTTGGTACCCGTCTCGTATTGAATGGGTAGTTGGAAGTGTGTGAGGAAGGACATGGCAAGGGAGTTGAAATCGTGAAAATAAGCACGTGGTAGTTCAATATACCACTTTGCTGCAGAACCCGTAAGCGTTCGTTGAAAAAGATGCAGACGTATAGAATCGTCCATGAGGGAGTTGGATGAACACCACAAATGGAAAGTCATCACATGGTTGTTTTGGTCTTCTCCGGACATTCTGTCGAATTTTGGAATATCAGAAGGAAGTTTAGCTGGAATAGATGGCCAAACCGAAGAATGAAAAATAGGATCATTCGTTAACCGAGACAAGTCTGGGAGGTCTAGAGTCGCTAGGAAAGGTAGTTGTCGGTTAACCTGCGGGTAATACTGGTGTGGCATAGGAACACCAGTAGGACCATACACTGGGTTAGGCGGATAATTGTAACCAGTGGGTCCTCTTGTATAAGGTTGGTGTTGACTAGGGTACACAGGATTTGAGGTGGTTTGAGAAACATGTGCGAGCCGAGGATAACCGGATGGGTTTTGAGGATTATAAGCCAGATTTGGCATTTGTCCATAAGGAGGATATAGATGAGTCCCTTGAGAGGGAAGAGGTTGTTGTGGAGCTTGAGGTTTGTGTCCCCCTGAGAACTGTGGGTTTCCTGGAAAAGGGATGTTCCACGGATTGGGTGTGGTAGACACATTTTGTCCATACGGTTGATGGTAGGCTCCGGATTGAGGTTGCCCCCGAGCATGAGGGTGCCCTCCAAATGGAAATTGTCCTCCGGTGGGAGGATGCCCCCCAGCTTGAGGTGGAGTTCCCAGAATTTGGGAACCAGACGTACACGACTGACCGGTGTTGCTTAACGGATTAAAGCTACTAAGACCAGTTCCTCCGGGTTGTTGTATAGGTATAGAACTTCCAGGCATAACTTGGGTAGTAGTGACAATGGAAGAATTCAGTACTTTGTACCCAAAAGGGAGTGATTATGAAGGTCTAGGTGTTAGTGGTGTGCCAATTGCAGCTTGGCTAACCACCGCATTATTGGCGGGAATAGTCGGCACGTGAGGGACCATTGTAGAATGGGCCGTCTGGAGAGAAAAAGTGGACCTTGGGCCAACGGACGATGTGTTCGGACCAATGGATGGTGTGGCTGAAAAAATGATAGTACCGGTAAAATGGTTTAAAGGAACGGTGTAGGTGATAGGCGCGTCGACACCTATTCCTGTTCCATAAAGATCCCGCACCATGCGTGGTGGACTTCGAACAATGTCTGCAGTCCAAAAGGGGTCATCGACTAAGGGGTTTAAATGAGGCCCAGTCGGAATGTCAGAAGGATTGACGACGACAAATTCACCATCTGAATTCAGTTGGAGAACACGTCTCTCATATCCCTCCAGAATGCGGAAAGCCTCCGGAGACTCTGAAACAATTCAAAAATTCTCTAAAGAGGTGGGAACTTCTTCTTGGGAGGTTATAGTGTCGTGAACCTCGCTCTGTTGAGGAGATTCCTCCATAGAATGAGGGGGTAAAGGGGTATTCTCTTCCATATTTTCTGGAGGAAGTCCCTGTAGCCTCCGTGAACGGCGTGGAGGGTCGATGTTGGCGAAAAAGAGTCGGCGGAAAAAATCTATGGCCAACTATCGAAAAGAAGCAGCATACGCTAATATAATCTAGGAATCACAACCAATCAAACAAAACCTTCTCTCGATGACCGTGCTAGTTGGTGATGAAATCCAACATCACGTGATCAAGTCAAGAAGGGGTGGGGATATGGTGGAACAGTTACAATGGCAACCTACTTAACGGACTTTCACCTTGGTGCAAGCTTCCACGCAGTAATTGTGGATTTACCCTCCAAGGAGCCCGAGTGAGTTTGACCAATGTCTGCTTTAGGTATAGTGAGACTTCCCTTCACTGTCACCTTGTGTAAGACCCTAAAGATTATGGCCACTAAGGTTACCAATTAGCAGTTAGCCCTTGGGCGGGTACATTCGACAGTCCAGTCCGAACATACGGGCAGGGTATCTAGCCCGAAATCAACTTGAAAGGCTTCGACTCAACATTGTGGGTATACCTTTAAGCGATCCCCATAATACAATCTGACTACTACAATCAATCAAACCATGGAGGGATAATCTCCGTAGCTTTCCCGAGTGCGACCTCATGCGTAACCCCTATGTGAGAGGGGGATCCCAGGCAGACCTATACGACAATTGGATTTGACTCTCCCTATCTCAGGATGCTAATGTTTGTTTTGGAAACTTTGGAAAGTTATGCTCACATCCTAATCCAAAGTACTAATCCTAGTCTACTGTTGGTGGAGGATCCTAGAAAAGAAAATGTTCTAGATAGTTTTTAATTAGCGTTCATTTTATAGCTGTTCTTTACTCAAAAGGGGTGCATGGAAGTGAAACGGATGGAATGATGACTCAATCCCCAAAGAATGCATCAAAGATGATAAGCAATCATTTCTTTTCGATGAATATCTATTTAAGGGAGAGAGAGAGAGTTCTTTTCACTAACAAGCACTAATAAGGAATGTCTTCAAACAAATTTTCTCAATCAAATCCAATGTGGTGCTAAAACTTTTTGGAAATGTCTTCTAATATGCAAATCAATCATGAAGATGTCTCTTTATTGTTTGTGTGCGGATAATGATTAATTCAAAACGACACTTCTCCTACCAATTATCCTTTTGGATCAAGGAAACTCAGACAAATATAAGCAGGTTTCGTACAAACAATACACCCTCTTGTTGTGATTGAAAACAAGAAGCAAAAGAAAAGAAAAGAAAGAAAACCAAGAATTTCACACAAAAGAGAGATGTTGAAGAACAATGACCTCAAGAAAAACCAAATGAAGAGATTTGTAGACTTCTGATGTCCTTCACCAAAGTTTCTCGCTCAGTCAAAAAGGAGAGAAAAAAAATGCATTGGTTTCAAACTCCCAACAGCAGAAAAACTCAAAAATAATGAAGAAGGCTACAAAATATAAACAACAAGGTATTTTTTCCTCAGCAGGAAGGATGTCAAAGTTGAGTGGGAAGAAGCATTGACTCACAGAGAGGCTCAGCAAGTGAAACACATAGACTGGACCCTGGAAAAAGCAATTCTGGAGAGGTTTTCTACCAAAAGAGGGTTGGAGCTCTGGTGTAAGGGGAACCAAGCGTTATAGCGCTCTTTATAACACATCTAGGGAGCATTGGCGCTCTGTTAACACAACCACAGGGGCGTCAGGCTTAAAAAGCTCATGAAAATGTAAAAAAATCCAAAATTTTAGTCGAATTTTGGCAATCAAGCTAAGTGTGATGGGGTAAGGAGTCAATCAGCTCATGAAATCAAGCAAAAAGGGGTGAACAAGGTCTGAAAACAATCATAGGGTAAGAAAAGGTCTTATGAGGAAAAATCAAAACCAAAAGTTTCGATTCGCTACTCCCCAACGAAGTCGCCAGTTTCTGTTGAAGGAAAATCTCCCTACGGACAGGTAGATCTCCTCTTGAGAGATAGACTCTTAACTCTTAAGACAAAAGATGCTTAACGTGGAAAATGACTTCCTTTCAGATCTATACAAACTAATGCATGAGGAGGAAGGAGAAAATGAGTACCTTTTATCGGCGTTTGTCCCTGCACACTCCGAATTGAGCTTCAATATTTCGCTCCTCGATGAGCCCTATAGACAAACAATAGTACAACCACTTCCTACTCTATTGATATTAGCTTGAAACAAATATATCTATCAGAGACAAGTTCATGTGAGATTAAACACAAACTAGAAAGAAACAGGCCAAGCATGTCATATTGATGAGAACAATGACAGAAGTAACTTACAACCGTAGATGCGAATGTGACAGCTTCGTCAAGTCCCCTTTCTCTAACCCTTGCTTAAAAGATCCACGATCTGGATGGCAGCAACTTCACTGATTACTTTCCTTTAGTTCACTGTATGTTTCCTATGAGATCATAGGTTTCATGCTTCCAATTCTTCCTCCTTTCCACCATGATAGAGCCTGTTTATATAGGTTTAGAGAGGCCTAACCTCTTGAGGTATCTTTAGGGTAAGTTGAGGATTTTCCTCCTTGAGTTAGGGGTCTTCCCTAAGATCATGGTTGAACTAGGAATTCGAATGCAACTTCCTTCCAATATTGAAAGATCTTCCCCTTATTCTCCTCAACAGATCAACTGCTGCCCAGAATAGGTAGAGCTCCCTCAAAAAGGCCATCAGAGTGCTATAGCGCTCCCGAGTAGGCTTTAGGGGGGCGCCAACGCTCTAGAAATCCATAGCGCTCCCTCCGAAGGGATGTTTGGTGTTATAACGCTCCCTATCACTTTATAGGGGAGTGCCAACGCTCCTAAGGGTGATATAGGGGAGCACTCTCTCCTAAAACGTTAGATTGAATGCTTCTTTCAGGTGGCAAGAGGTTCTTATCTTCAGTTAGCCATTCCTCTTCCTTCAAATCAAGTGTTTGAGGCATTTTAAGTGTCTCCTTAGTGTCGTCATCATGGCAGTATGCTTTGCTTGATACTTGCGACATTTGTGAGCAACATGTGACACTTGCGACACTCATCAAAGCGAGTAATGTTGATGTGTAACACTCTCACCTTTGTAAGTTAAGAAAACCTTGTTAGACTCCTTTTTTAGGGATTTTAAAACCCATGATGTTTGACCTCAAGCTTATGAGTGTCACAAAAGGAACCTAAGATGTACAATTGTCTCTGGTGACCCTTCATTGAGTGATACATCATGATAATTTCATCTACAAATGGAATAATGGCGATAGAAACTCCAAAGAATAAGCATCCATCTACGACACCCAATGTGTTTTCTATGATTTCCTCTAGCTCATCAATGTAGATCCCCAAAAATGTGGGGGAGAGTGAGAAAACTTGTTTAACTCGTATGGTACTATGGACATCATTTGTCACATAAGATTTCATTCATACCTTTCTAGCAATTTTCTCATAGTCATCACTAGCGAGACCTCCAAGGGTGGAAGTGTTGAAGGAAAATCTCCCTGCGGACAGGTAGATCTCCTCAAAGAGCTAGACTCTCAACTCTAAGATAGAAAGTGCTTATCATGGTCACTGACTTCCTTTTAGGTCTACACAAACTAATGCATGAAGAGGAAGGAGGAAAGATGTACCTTTTATCGGTGTTTGTCTCTGCACGCTTCGAGTTGAACTCCAATCTTGAACTCCTCGATAAGCCCTGTAGACAAACAAAGTACAACCACTTCCTATTCTATCAAGATTAGTTCGAAGAAGACCTATCTACTCAGAGACAAATTCATGTAATGTCAAACACAAATTAGAAAGAAACAGGCCAATCATATTACATTAATGAGGACAAAACGTTACTTACATCCATAGATGGAATGTAGCAGTTTCGTCAAGTTCTCCTTGCCTAACCCTTGCTCAAAAGCTCCACAATCGGAATGACGATAGCTTTGCTGATTAGCCTCCACTTGACTGTGTGTTCCTATGAGATCATAGGTTTCATGCTTCTCATCCCTTCTCCAAATATCACTTATGAGATCATAAGTTTGGTATGATTCTCTATCCAGGTCCCCTTTCACCATGAGAAATCTTGTTTATATAGCCTTGGAGAGGCTCAACTACTTGAGATATCTTTGGAGTAGGTTGAGGATTTTCCTCCTTGAGTTAGGGATCTTCCCTAAGATCATGGCTGGACTAGGGATTCAAATCCAACTGCCTTCCAAGATTGAAAAGATCTTTCCCCCATTCTTCTCAACAAACTAATTGCTGCCCAGAATAGGCAGCACTCCCTCAAAAGGGAACTTAGAGCGTTATAACGCTCCCTAGTAATGTATATGGGAGCACCAACACTCCTGAGAGTAGGAACTCTCTTGCAAAAGGGAAGATGAGTGTTATAACGCTCCTTGATAGCTTATAGAGGGGCGCCAACACTCCTGAGAGAGGTATAGGGGAGCGCTCTCCTCCAAAAACTCAGTTTTTTGGGTGCTTTTAGATGGAAAGAGGTTCATAAGCCCAGTTAACCATTCTTCCTCTTCCAAATCAAGTGTTTGATGTGTGTAAAGTGTCCTTCTCATGTCGTTATAGGCATGACATAGGCATCATGGCAGTATGCTTTCCTTGACACTTGCGACACTTGTGAGCAAAATGTGACACTTGCGACACTTGTAATGATGACACTTGCGACACTATCAAAGTGAGTAATTACGATGTGTAACAGATTTCCCCCCAAAGTATGAAGTTAGAAGATAGGAACTGATAACTCAAATGATTTGTAGACTTTCAAGCAAGGGTATAGACGTAGAGAACCTGACAGAAGCTGCACACAAACATCCAACAAATATTATGACATGTTTCAAACCTAAGGCAGGCATACCTATGCTTGGGTGATAAAGACTTGCAAGATATGGCCACCATAAAATACACTGCGGATCCATAATTGTATTGATAAAAAGGTATAGCCACTGAAAATACATTGTGGATCTATACTCATATGACCTAAACTAATCGTAGCCACAAGGAATACATAGTGGATCTACAAGATGACAAGACATAGACACGACCAATACAAAGTGGATCTATGTGACAGTATATGTGCCACTGTTCAAGAGAAACTCCTTCACAACCTGGGCAAAGTACATATAATAGTGATGACTCAACCCAGGGTCTTCTTACCGATCTCGATGTAGTACGAATCTAACCATGTGAATAGATGTTCTGATGTCAAACATGGTAGAAACCACTTGATTACCGGTCAATGATGTAAACTGTTAACAAGCGTGAGGAAGATCACCATTAATGTCAATGATTCCCAAGGTACCCTATTACATTCCAACGAATGTGAATGGATGAGTTGAAGTCGAACATCTGTGGAATCATTCGATCAGAGTTCAATGATGTAAACCCACTGTCGAATGTGAGGAGGCCTGCCATTGAGGCATGCAGGTCCCAAAGTACTAATTGGCTTCTAAGTCTAGTTCTTGGATAATGTGTTGAAGTCGATAGGAATAGACTCATCGAAGGAGGGCCTTGATGTATCCCCCATCAACGACACGAAATGGACATAGAGATGTAATTGGTAGATCAAATGAACATGGACTGACACAGGTATTGAGACAATATATTTGTGATGGCTGACTCTCGAGGTGGATACTTCCCTTGAACACTGAGGCACAACGGAAGAAACATGAAATGGACCAAAACACGATGATGCAATGGATACTGTGACTTTCATCGGGTGACCGAAAGAAGTAAGAAAAACTTAGAGGATTGGTTCAGTACATAGGTTCAACGGATTAATATGTGTGCAAAGACAAGGTGCCATGTTCAAGGGCGACTCTAAGAGTTACTGGTAATGTTCTCAAAAACTGCTTGGCTTGCTTCTTTCAATTTTTTCCCCCATCCAGATAGACGAGTACCTCTTTTTGATTTAACGATCTCGAGGAGGGTAACACATGCTCGATATAACTCACCTTCGGTAAGTTCCTCTTCCTTTGTTTAACAAACTAGAAGAAGTAAGGGTTTGGTCCTGTATGGGCCTGTCGATGTTTTGTTTAGCGAGTCCAAAGATAGAAAACTCGAAGGTTTTTCATGGTTATAGAGTCTGGAAAAACACTTAAAAGAGAACTCTCTTAGTTCCTTTTTCGTAAAGTGGTCTGACGAGACCGAAAAAGATATGAACTATCGCTCAACATATGTTTTCTTCAAATACTTTAACAAGCGTGAAAAGAACAAGGTCGCTCGGTAATCTTTTCATGTTTAGAGAGTCTGAAAAGAACTTAAAGATGACTCCAGTGTTGTCCTTTTTCGTAATGTTAGTCTCACAAGGCCGAAAAAGAGATAAATTATCACTCGAAAGACACCCTTTCAAACCTTTTAATGAGTGGGAAAGGAAGCAAGATCACTCGACAATATTTTCATGTTTAGAGAGTCTGAAAAGAGCTTAAAGGAGACTCCAGGGGGTTCCTTTTTCGTGTATCCATACAGGTCCGAAAAAGAGATAAAAGTCTACCTGGATGCATTCTCATGTATTTACGAGCACGAGAAAGAACAAAGACTAAGCTCGGTATTCCCCCATCTTGACAGCTAGTGGGTTAACTCTAGAAAGATCATCAAAGGCCGAGCCCTCCAAGCTTCAATTCATTCACTGGCTCTAAGGTCATTACCAATTTCTCTAGTAGATGAGAAAAAAGGAGAAGGGTGGATGAAAAGAAGGTTCAAGAGAGATGACTGTTTCATTTTTTAATGATCTTGACACAAGAGAAGAACTATGCTCAAGGCCTCTGTTTCATTTTTTAACGAGCTTGCCACATAGAAGAGAAACTGTGCTTGTAACTGCTTCTTGATCATGGCTTCCAAGAGAAGAACGTTTTGGAAGGATACCATGTCAAGGGACAAAACTTGGTCATGGCCTCCAGGAGATCTTTGTTGGATGGAAGATAATCACTCGAGAAGGGACACATGTCGAGGGTCGCGATAGGGGTAAGGAGATTAGGCTCCAATAATCCTACCGAAGAAATCACCATGTCCACTACCGAATCCAAATCGTCAGAAGTTGAAATCATGGGAGATGATGAAAAATCAACACTAGGAGGGGAGATATAGTGTATATCTTCCCGAATTTCTTCACGAGGGGGAAGAAAAGAGGACCGGTTATGGTTATGATCCCGAGGTAACTTGTTAATACGAAGTATTTCCAGAATAGATTCATCAAAAGGAAAAATTGGGGAAATGCAGTCGATTGTAGACGACAAAGAACTCAACTGTGAGTGCATCGAGGAAATGTCAGGCGCCAATAGATGTTGGGCATCCGACGAGGGAGAAGCGGATTGGGTATAAACGTATGATATTTTGGCTGGACTAAGTGGCATGGTGTCACCTAGTGCATCGAATTCCAACGGACGAGGTACAATCCAAGGGTCATATGATTCCAAAGATTGATAAGCCGTGGTCGAAATCATATCGACGGTGGCAATATGATGTGTAGTCGGTGGAAGTGGTGTAGGGAATGTACCCATGAGGCTAGAATATTTTAGTAATCCAACACCAACGCTTTCATACGTGATCTTGTGGTCTCCCAAGAAAGGAATATTGTTGGTAGAAGGAATGCGAGCATCGGTCATGCAAAAATCCAACTGATCAACAGTGACAATTTTGCCCTGATGAGGAAATTGGACACATCGGAAAACTGACGAGGCAACGATAGTCATAGAATAAAACCTACTTCTTCCAAGTAACAAGTTGTAATCGAGGGGAGCATCGACCACCTCGACATCAACAGTAACAGTTTTTCCACCCAATTGGATGGGTAGGGACTGTAAAATCCCATGGGGATGAAAACCTCGCCCGTCGAAGGCGCGTAACATCGTTGGGGATTTGTTGAGTGCTGGTGACTTTAAACCTTTCCAACACGCCAAATACATGACACAAGTCGAGGCTCCCTCATCCATAATAGTTCGGTGGATTTTTTGATTGTGAACAACAACATCAACTTGGAAAGCAAGTTGGTGGGAGAGTCGAGACGCATAATTGTCCAGGTTAAACATGATCTGGTTGGACGACTCAGGATCAATAGCGTCAAGAGTGGCCAAGATCATTCTACGTTGACTGGGGCAGTGCTATAGAACTTCTAATGCAGACATAGCGCACAGTGCTTGAGCCAAATCTTCAACAATGTTGTAGTTCTGGGCAGCACGTCAACTAGGATTAAAGGTGGCTTTGTGGATAGTGCTCTTAGGAGGGCGTAAGATAGAATCGAACGTGGGTTTCTCAATCTGAAGTGGTCTAGATGGAGGATTAACCGATGGAAGACTAACGGAGGATGATGATGGATTCGGTAAAGTACCGGCACCGTTAGTGTCTTTTCCTTTGTCAGGGTTACCCGGTGTGTCATATGTCTTAGAGCGAGTGGTCAAATTGATCCCATTAAACATATAAATATGTGCACTCGACGAGGCCTCATCATTAGGATCGCTAGAACTGCCCCAAGGAGAGGGGGTTTGAGAAACCATGGATTGTTGCTGTGGAAAAGGTTGAGTAAGCATAGCGGGTTGTGACTTCCCTTGGAAAATTTTGGCCACTTCATTATGAAGTGGACAATCTCGAGTGTAGTGATCTTCACCACAAATGATACACGGGAATTTCAGTTTCTGTTGTGGTTGCTTTTCGGTAGCAGGTATTTGATTTTTTGGTTGTTCATTATTATTTTTTGATTTGTTCTTTGTCTTCTTCTTGCCTCCAGATTATTGTGAAGGGGCAGATTGAACTGCATTCACCTAAGAGATCTGAGTTTGAGGGGAGGTAGAGGAGGGTGTAGTCGATTTGGAAAAAGATTGAGTTTTGATGGAATCGATAACACCATCTGCGTGAGATGAGAATGATGGCTTAGAAGGATCGGTATTAGCTCGAGCAGCATTCAGAAGAAAATCATACAAAGTACCAAATTGAGAATAAACCAAATCTATGTACTGAGCCCAAGCGATGGCTTGTTCCTCTGTGACCGCACTACCCATAGAGACATCGCGAGCGATCGGGGATAACAGTGATTTAGTAAACCATTCTGCCAATAGTATGTCAGGAATGACTTCCTTGATCATCCTTCGTCGTCGTCTCCACTCATGAATATGGTCAGAGATATGCACAGAGTTAGTTTGACGAAGGGAGGTCAAGAGTTCAGTACCCGTCTCGTAGCGAATAGGCAGTTGAAAGTGCGTGAGGAAAGACATGGAAAGGGAATTGAAATCATGAAAAGAAGCACGTGGTAGTTCAATATACCACTTTGTTGTTGAACCGATAAGTGTTCGCTGGAAAAGATGAAAATGTATAGAATCATCCATGAGGGAGTTTGATGAACACCACAAATGGAAAGTCATCACATGGTTGTTCGGATCTTCATCAGGGTTTCCGTCAAATTTCGGAATATCAGAAGGAAGTTTAGCTGGAATGACTGGCCAAACTGGTGAATGAGAAATAGGATCATTAGTTAACCGAGACAAGTCTGGGAGATCCAGAGTCGCAAGGAAAGGTAGCTATCGGTTAATTTGTGAATGATACTTGTGCGGCATAGGAACACCAGTAGGACCATATACTGGGTTAGGTGGATAGTTGTAACCAGTAGGTCCTCCTACATACGTTTGTTGCTGGCCAGGATAAGAAGGATTCGATGGTGCTTGAGAAATATTGGCATAACCTGGTGGGTTATGAACATTATAGGTCGAGTGATTTATTTTCCTATGAGGAGGATAAACATTTTTCCCTTGAGAATGGTAATGAGTAGATCCCGAAGGCAGATACACATGAGGCCCATGAGGAGGATAAGACTGTGGTCCTGGAGAACTCCAGGTGGTGTTTGGGATGCCACCCGGATAAGATTGCCTGTAAGATGTTCCATAAGGGACATGATTGGATACTCCTCCTAGTGGGTTATTATACAAGTGCCCCCCAATGTGGGGTTGGGTAAAAATGCTTCCTGAAGATACTCCCCAGGATTGTGAAGGGTTTCCAGCAAACGAGGGTTGCCCCCCTGCCAGCAGTGGATTTACGATCGAGGTATGACTGGCAAACAGAGGTTTCCCTCCAGGAGGAGCATGAAAAGGGGACTGTCCCCCGAAAGGGGTAGGCCCTCCATGGAAAGGTAGTCCTCTAAGAGGAAACGGTTCATTGGATGGTGGTTTCCCTCCAGCTGGTTGTGTTTTGCCAGCAGGGGTCTGCATTCTCGGGTGAGAAGATGTCCCAACAGGATCGTGTGGAACATGCAGAGTTGTAGAGTAAAAACTTGTAGAAACAGGGGTAGAGATTGAAGTGCTTTGGGGATGAGTAGAGGTGATGAGTCCAACATTAGGATGGACTTGTGTTGGTGTAGCAGTAGGGTGAATAACCTGATCGACTGGGTGATTCATGGTTTGACCGGATTGTCATGTTTCACTAGGAGGGTCATGAGGTTGAAAGGGTTGTCGAAAGGATTCAAAATGTTCATAGAGATCGCGTCCCGATGAAGTACTCCATACAGAATGAGCAGGTTTGGGATTGGTTTCTACTGCAGTGCTAGGACGAACATGATTCCTATACTCGTCACCAAAGATTGGTTCTGTGGATCCCATATATGTTTCGGTAAAAATCCTCTTCGGTAATCGTGGGATCTCTTTGTCTATGACGTTCCCAAGGGAGTCTAAATGAACCAAAAGTGGTTTGAGAGGGGTTACTGACACAGATGTAGTGGGATTTTCAACCATGACCAATGTGCCTTCTGGGTTATCTAATGGAGGAGCAATAGCACTTCCAGCGTCAGATTGATTTTCTACCTCTCTACGGTAGTTGTCTTCTGGAGGGTTAGGAGGTAAGGGTTGATAGCCTTCCAGAGGTAGCCCTTGCATCCTACATGATCAGTGAAGACCTTTATTGTCTACGGGCTCAATTGTGGAGAAAAACAGAACACACTGAAAATCTAGGGCCAACTAACAAAAAGAAACAACATGCACTAATAAAATCTAGGAATCAACCAAGCAGACAGAACTTCTCTCGATGATCGTACTAGTTGGTGATGAAATCTAACGTCGCGTGATCAAGTCGAGAAGGGGCTAGGATATGGTGGAACAGTTACAATGGTGACTTGCTTAACAGACTTTCACCTTGGTGCAAGCTTCCACGCAGTAATTGTGGATTTACCCTCCAAGGAGCCCGAGTGAGTTTGACCAATGTCTGTTCCAGGTACAGTGAGACTTCCCTTCACCGTCACCTTGTGTAAGTGCCTAAAGATTATGGCAACTAAAGACACCAATTCGCAGTGAGTCCCTGGGAGGGTACAGTCAACAGTTCGATCTGAAACGTATGGGCAGGATAACAAGTCCGAAATCAACCCGAGAGGCTCCCACACATAATTGTGGGTATACCTCCAAGTGACCCCCAATATACGATTCGACCACTACAAACAGTTGAACCATGGAGGGATAATCTTTGTAATTCACCCGAATGCGACCTCATGCGTAACCCCTATGTGAGAGGGGGATCCCAGAAAACCAATACGACAATTGGATTTGATTCTCCCTAGCTCAAGATGCTAATGTTTGTTTTGAAAACGTTGGAGAGTTATACTCACAGCCTAATCCAAAGTGCTAACCCTAGTCTACTGTTGGTGGAAGATCCTAAAAACAAAAATGTTCTAGATAATTTTTAATTAGCGTTCGTTTTAGAGATGTTATTTACTCAAAGGGTGTATGAAAGTGAAACTGATGGAATGATGACTCAAATTCCCAAAAAATGCATGAAATATGATAAGCAATCGTTTCTTTTCAATTAATGCCTATTTAAGGGAAATATAAGGAGTCGTTTTCAGTTTCAAACACTAATATGAAATGTTTTCAATCAATTGGTTCTCAATTGAATCCAATGCAATGCTAAATTTTTTTCAAAAACGCCTTCTAATATGAAAACCAAGCACTAAAATGTATCTTTGTCGTTTGTATGCGAATGATGACTAATACAATGCAAAGACTTCTCCTACCAACTACCTTTTCAGATCAAGGAGATTTAGACAAGTATGATCAGATTTCGCACACACAACACACACCCTCTTGCTATGATTGAAATAATAAGCAAAAAAAAAACAAAAGATAACAAAGCAAAATCAAACAATTCACACAAAAAAGAGATGTTTGAAGAACAATGGCCTTAAAGAACCAAAAAAGATGATTCACAGATTGTTGGTGCCCTTCACCAGAGTTCCTGCTCAGTCAAAAAGGAGAGAAGAAAGCAGTGGATCGATTTCAAGCTCTCAACAACAAACAAAACTCAAAATGAAGAAGAAGGCCTCAAAATATGAACAGCAAAGTGCTTATTCCTCATAAGGAAGGATGTCAAAGTTCAATGGGAAGAAGCATTGAATCACAAAGAATCTCGGCAAATGAAAAAACAGGGTCTGGACTTAAAAAAATGCAATTTTTGAAAAGATTTTGTGCAAAAAGGGGTTGGTGCTCTGTTGTAAGGGACACCAGGGTCTAATAAAGCTCTGTCCAACACCTTTAGGGAGTGTTGGCACTCTGCTAACATGGGCATAGGGGCGCCATGCTTAAAAAACTCATAAAAATGTCCAAAAACCCAAAATTTCAGTCAAATTTTGACAGTCAAGCTGAATGTGATGAGGTAAAGAGTCAATCAACATATGAAATCAAACATATGGGATGAACAAGGTCTGAAAACAAAAATGGGTAAGACAAGGTCTATGAGGAAAACCAAAACTGAAAAGTTTTGATTCGTCCCCAATGGAGTCGCCAGTTTCTCTTGAAGGAAAATCTCCCTGCGGACAGGTAGATCTCCTCAAAGAGATAAACTATTAACTCTAAGAAAGAAAGTGCTTATCATGGTCACTGACTTCCTTTTAGGTCTACACAAACTAATGCATGAAGAGGAAGGAGGAAAGACGTACCTTTTACCGGTGTTTGTCTCTGCACGCTCCGAGTTGAACTCCAATCTTGAACTCCTCCATAAGCCCTGTAGACAAACAAAGTACAACCACTTCCTATTCTATCGAGATTAGTTCGAAGAAGACCTATCTACTTAGAGACAAATTCATGTAATGTCAAACACAAATTAGAAAGAAACAGGCCAAGCATATTACATTAATGAGGACAAAATGTTACTTATAGCCATAGATGGAATGTAGCAGTTTCGTCAAGTTCTCCTTGCCTAACCCTTGCTCAAAAGCTCCACGATCTGAATGACGATGGCTTCGCTGATTAGACTCCACTTCATTGTGTGTTCCTATGAGATCATAGGTTTCATGCTTCTCATCCCTTCTCCAAATATCACTTATGAGATCATAAGTTTGGTATGATTCTCTATCTAGGTGCCCTTTCACCATGAGAAAACTTGTTTATATAGCCTTGGAGAGGCTCAACTACTTGAGATATCTTTGGAGTAGGTTGAGGATTTTCCTCCTTGAGTTAGGGATCTTCCCTAAGATCGTGGCTGTACTAGGGATTCAAATCCAACTGCCTTCCAAGATTGAAAATATCTTTCCCCCATTCTTCTCAACAAACCAACTGCTGCCCAGAATAGGTAGCTCTCCCTCAAAAGGGCACTTAGAGCGTTATAACGCTCCCTATTAATGTATAGGGGAGCGCCAACACTCCTGAGAGTAGGAGTGCTCCTAAAAAAGGGCAGATGAGTGTTATAACGCTCCCTGATAGCTTATAGGGGGGCGCCAGCAATCCTGAGAGAGGTATAGGGGAGCGCTCTCCTCCAAAAACTCAGTTTTTTGGGTGCTTTCAGATGGCAAGAGGTTCATAAGCCCAGTTAACCATTCCTCCTCTTCCAAATCAAGTGTCCTTCTCATGTCGTTATAGGCACGACATACACATCATGGCAGTATTCTTTCCTTGACACTTGCGACACTTGTGAGAAAAATGCAACACTTGCGACACTTGTAATGACGACACTTGTGACACTATCGAAGTGAGTAATTTCGATGTGTAACAGGAAGACCCAATGCCTTAATCCTTTCAACTATCAAATGTTGAGGAACTATGTCAAATGACATGCAGAAGTCCACAACGTAGCATTGTACTTTACACTTGTTTTCCTTGGAATCCTCAATGATGGATGTCAAATTGAAGATACGATCATTGGTAGAATGGTTTATATTGAACCTTTCTTATTCTTTGGCCCTTAACCACTTTGTCTATACCTATTTGGATAGGTGGATATATAAGGTTGTGGCAAATATATTAGACAAGGAATGGCCAACTACGATAGTGCGGTAGTCACTAGGGTATTTCTCGTCTCTCAATTTATAAATGGAATGAATGATATGGGAAGTCTAGGAAGGTGGAAAGACATGGGTCACCATATAGTTAAATAGCTATACTATATGGATTGGTAGGACATCTAGAATTTGTTTAAAAAATCAACTTTTGTATTCTCCACATCTTGGGAATTTTCAGCTTGAAGTTTAAGGATGGCATGAAGGATTATGGAATCAAAGAAGAACCGACAATGGGTAGGTTTTGGGTTAACTTGAATGCTTGGTTGGTTTGGAGCATTGTAAAGGATGAAGGTATAGTCAAACCAAGTGGAGAGATAAGATATTGCACACATTGATTTCTTAAGGAGGAAAACCCTCCAAAAGAGTTTAGGAGTGAACTGGAGTTGGTTAAGTATAGTCATGCACTTGTTCAAGAGGTAGTTCCTATTTTTTCTCTTAAGAATACTCATATAGGTTCTTTGCAATTGCTTTGACTTAGAGAAGGATCTATGTGTCATAACATGTTTGGTTAGACTGTGGATGATTTTGGAATCTCAATCATAATAACCATTATGGAGCTAGTGGCCAATCCTAGGAGGGTGATAAGTAAGGATGAAATAGTATAAAGTGTTTAGTGCAACAGACCAAATGGATTGGCTAAAGTAGAGCGACCAATCAATCAGATCATGGATATCATATACTAAGAGGAGCAGTGTTTTGAGGAAGTTTGTGTATTATTCATCAAATCGATGATCAAAATGGATGATTGTATATTAGATAGGTTGAATTAGGCTAGGATTGATGGGGAGTCTATAAGTGGAAGATCATATTTTGAATGTCACAAGTGTTATGATTTGCAAGGAGAGGAAGATGTTCTACACATGGGTCAAATAGTTTTTTCATCGTAGATAAACTACTCATAACATAGCCCACAACACTCTTTCCATTGGCATAAGGATAATAAGTATAAGGTGCCTACCATAGTGTGTGATTGCAAAATCAACATTCTTTGTAAACGCTCAATTTCTCTCTTCCCAACTCGTGTACCCTAAGTGGGTCTAAGACTATTTCATATAGATGGCATTGCATATTTCCGATATAAGCATTGAAAGCCATTTAAGAGAATAACATTACCCATAGCTGAAAATTTCGAGATCTCAGGGAATAGGTCAATAAATGAGGATTCACCCTCACTTATTATTACATGGGCTGAATAAGATGGAGGAAAATAACAAATTGCAATATACAATTTGGCATATGAGTGTCCTCTATCTATTGATAGCCAAAGAAACCTAGCATGTAGATCTAAACATTCCATGTGTACCTTGCAGGCCAAATCATCTTGCATAATGCATGCAACACCTCATGAGCCTTTACGTCCATGAAGCTTTGTCCTATAAGTAGAGAACCATGTAAACCCTCTAAAAGGATCCTCCACAATTCCATAGGGAAATTGAGGTGGACAATTGTAGATAAATTGTGGATAAAGCATTGACTTTTGATGTCAAGTTTTTTAGGTAGGCCATGGTTTTGTCCACAAAAAATGTGCCCACTATCTCTAATTAAATTTTTCCCATTACATTTCACAACCTATTTGCCTGGTTTCCTAGCTTCTACTATTTTGCCTCTTTCATTTTTGAACTTATCATATGGTAATTTGGCCATATCTTCATCTAAAGAGTTTTTTGTGCAAGGATGAAGAGGTTATTTTTCATCTTGAATGCAATGACATTGTTTTGTGATTCTTTAAACCAAATAACCCGGAGTTGTCCTACAAATACCAAGCCTTTTTTTGCCTTTATACCATAAAATTTCAATGCTATTGAGGCGTTTTCTTCTTTAGCGAGGCCTCTAACTCTAAGGTTCAATGCCTTAAGCTCCCTCTACTTTTGTTCTTCAAATCTAGCATTGATTACTACATCAATTATTGGTCGGGTTTTAGTGTTGTTGCTACTCGCTACCTCAGCCCATGACCGTCTTGTGTTGACACTCTATTTTTGTTGATAGTGCTTAATAATCTTATTTGCTTTTCTAGATTTATTCTCGTAAATGCTCGAGGCCCTTAGTGGAAACCTGGATTGGATGGGTAGTAGCTTCTAAATTGACCTTTACAATTTTTTTTTTAAAGTAAAAAATGGAACCTGCTATATTAGATAGACAAAAATTTTACAGAGTATACAAAAGAGTAGGTCTGGAATCACCCAAAATGCTGCCGATTATCGGAAACCAGCATATATAAAGGGCGAGTAGCAATAGCATGAAAAACATAATAACAGAGTGGCATCTGTCCTGCCCGAAGGAAACCAGGACAGATGTCAAATGGTCTAAATACACATAAACCAGTAATATAATAAAACTAGGAACCAAGAGAGAAGATAAAACTAGGAACCGAAAGAGCATATAAAACCTAGGTGCCTGGTGACCTGTCATCCTTGCTAGTCTGTCGCGTGGTCCCCGCCAGGATGGAGAAAGCTTGCGCGCAGAGTGGGCATTTCCGCTTGGCTGGCGCATTGGAAAACGCATCGAGGAGCATGTCCATGCGTTGGCCCATGAGGAGGGCCCGATGTTCCAGGTCCGACAGATGCTCCCGAAGGTCGAACATTAAAGACAGGTGCTCTTCCTGGATGAGTGAACCATGCATGCTGCCACCCACGTCCACCGCCGCTTCAGAACCCGCTTCGAACACCCTCTGCTCCGCATCAGCCTCTGCACCCTTCGAGCCTGCTTCGTTCACCTGTGTGCCATGGCAGCTGCAAGTGTTGTCACCATGCCAGGGTATTTCCTCTACGATATAGCCAGGGGTATCGTCTAGCAATGTCGGAGTGGGTTTGCATGCTTCCAGATGGGTCGCCTCTCGGGTCTTCTCGATAATCGACAGGTCCTCCATAAACGGGTCTTCCACCACTATGCAGGGGGGAAACTCCTCCTCATTACCATCTTTCTGTAGGGCGCCCGACGCATTCTCTTTGACGTCTCAGCTGCATCCAACTCCAGGTTCAGCTATGGTGGCAAGCCGCGCCAGTCTCTCTACCCTGGCTTTCTTCCTAAGAATGGATGTCGCCAGAGCCAAGGCACGTTCCAACTGCTCCTTACGACGTCGCTGCGCCTTATGAGCCTCCCAGGCCGCGCCATGACGAGGTCTGCCTCTCTTTCGAGCCATGATGAAGGAGCAGGGAAATTGCAGGTGAAGGCCGATGAACCAGGAGCAGAGCAAATGCAATTGCAGGTGAAGGTGCGAGGCACAGGAAAGCGAGCTCTATCTCGTTACGGTCAGAAAGAAAAGCAGCGAAGATACTGGACCGCACCAGAGCGTCCGAGCAATATGAAATATGCAAAGCCGCACCAGAGCGGCACGATGAATACTGAACACGATGAGAACTTGACCGCACCAGAGCGTCCAAGCAAAATGCGAAGTCGAGGTGGGTGCAGTCCCGCTCTGTCAGGGCAAATTGAAAACCAAATGATCAAGAGCCGAGCTCATCCTCCTACCTTTAACCCTTGCCATCCCAGGAACACTGAGGTTGTAAATGCTCGCGCGAGGGAAAGGTCCCTCCGTCCTGCAACTGAAACTATGGCCATCCCCCATAGTTAATACAGGCTCGTGGGTGGCAGCTATCGGCATTTATGCCTGGGCCGAGTGCAAGTCCACCTATAGCCCTTGAGCTACGTGTCACCCCATCCGGGGCTGGGAAGTCTCTGCAAGCAAGGTCTCTGCAATGCCTGGAGAGGTCTGTTTCTTCAGAGGCGTGGGCCTGCCAGTATATGAGTTCTGCGTTGGCATCAACCCCTGTATTTGCCAGGTGATCCACAATCTTGTTGGCTTCTCGTTTAACATGAGAGGGGATTAGGGTGAGATTGGGGTTGATAATATCACCAAAATCCTCCAAGAGACCGGAGAGTCTCCAGATGGGGGAGATCCGCCAGGGGGGCTTGTCGTGAAAGATTTTGGAGATGAGATGGATTATTACTTGGGAGTCTCCTTCAATGACCAGCCGATGATACTGATGTTGAACAACTGTTTGGAGGCCTCTCACTAGACTTGTGAGTTCCTCCACGTTGTTTGTATTTTCACCCAGAAAACTAGCGATCATATGAATAATCTTACCCATGTGCTTCCGAAGGACTACTCCGAAGCCGGCTGGTCGAGGGTTTCCCTTGGAGGCCCCATCGAAGTTGAGCTTGAAAGCATCAGGTGGGGGTGGGTTCCAATGCGTGGGACTGTTATCTTTCCCTTTTTTGGGCCTCCCTTGTGGCTGCAAGCGTAATTGCAGGTTCTAGCCTTCCAGAATGATCTTTTCCTCGGGCTTGCATTGCGTGTCTTCGTGTAACCAGGGCTGGCTGTGAATAGTTTCTCGGATGATCCGTTTGACCCTTTCCCAAGTAGTGGTAGGGGGGACTTTCTGGAGTTGAAAGTTCTGTTGTTCCTTTCTTTCCAGATTGACCATAGCATAAAGCCCGGGAGTAATTGCCAGATGCGCTGGAGAATTGGATTGTGGAAGGAGAATGATTCCCAGTTTACTAAGGTGTCCCATATGCTACCTCGATGCCTCTGTGAACGTCGCATGGCTTGGGTTCCCCAGTCCCAAACCTGCTGACTGTAGTGGCAGGTATTGAGGAGGTGTTCCATGGTTTCCTCATTTTGCTGACAGAGGGTGCACCTGGAGGGGCCTGTGAAGCCTCTCTTGCGGAGGTTGTCCCAAGTGAGGATGCGGTTTTGAGCTATGAGCCATAGAAAAAAGGATACCTTGGGCCATAGAAAAGGTTTCCAGACTCTGCTCCAGATTATTTTGGGGATCGGGCTTGGAGGATTTCCTTGTAAATGGTAAGCTTCTTTGACCGAGAAAATGCCAGATGTGGAGTGGCCCCATCTGAGAACATCTGGTCCGTCTTTACTTGGAATTTTCCAGTATTGCATGCATTCCTGCCATGGTAGAAGGTCGATCTCCTCCGTAATCTGTAGCTATGTTCTACTGGTTTTCCATTTTCTCCAGGGTTGCCTTTCTTGAGTTGGGATCCAAAAATCTTTAACCCTTGTGAATCTGCTTTGTTGTAGCTTGAGTTTGATTGTGTTAAGGCTTTCCATATCATCAAGAGGGGGTAGCTGTTGCCATGAGTCCTTCCAGAAGAGTGCACTTTCGCCATTTCTTATCTCCCAGAAGGCGTGCTGCTGTATCAAGGGGTGATTTTGCCAGGCTGTGTTCCAAATGTTGGAGCCTTGCATCTGTTCATTAAATCTTATTAATTGGTTGGATTGAGCGTTCGGGGCATAATTTTTCTTCCACATCTTCGCCCATAGTTCTTGCGGGTGTTGCAACCACCTCCATCACATCTTGGCTCCCATGACTTGGTTCATCTTCCCCGGGTCTCGGATACCCAACCCTCCTTGCTTTTTGGGCTTGCAAAGTTTATCCCATCCAACTAGAGCCCATTTCCTGTTGTTCTGGTTTCCCTTCCATAAGAAATTGCGTTGAAGGCTCCTGATAGCCTTGATGACCGAGGTGGGTGCGGCCAGTGCTGTAAAAAGATAAGTGGGCAGAGCTTGGAGAACTGACTTGAGCAGGACCAGTCTGGCGGCGATATTCAGAGGTCTGAAAGTCCAGTTGTTCAGCCTGTTGGAAATGGATAATAACAAGCTATCCCAAGAGATAAATTTCGCAGACTCTCCTATTAAGGGATGCCTAAATAAGTGGAAGGGAGGGAGCTTCTGGCAATGCCAAGCAGTCCAGAGAGGTGAGCCTGAATAGAGGCTGGTGTGTTAAAGAAATAGAGTTTGGATTTATCCAGGTTAAGCATCATGCCAGAGGCATCCGAGAAGTCAGAGAGGATTGAGTTGATCTTAGTGGCTTCTCTGACTATGGGGGTATTCATGAGGAGTGTATCATCAACAAATTGGCTGTGTGAAGGTGCCAGGTGTAGGTTGTGGAGTGGCAGTCCAACGAGTGAGCTTTCCAGGACCGCCGCTTTGAGATAGCGACCTAAGCCCTCCGCCATGATAACAAAGAGGAAAGGAGAAAGGGGATCTCCTTGCCTGATTCCCCTAGTGGAGTGAAAAGGTCGGGAGGGAGTTCCATTAACAAGGATTGAAAAGAAGGAAGAAGAGGTGAGCTTGAGAATCCAATCGACCCAGTGGTTGGAAAAGCCAAAGGATTCCAGAACCGACCGCATATATTGCCAACTTAATCTGTCAAAAGCTTTCGAGAGGTCAAGTTTGATAAGCATACCTGGTATTTTGTTTGTTTTTAAGGAGTGGATGACCTCATTGGCCAGTATGACACTATCCATGATTTGTCTGCCCTCCACATAGCCAGATTTCTCATTAGAGATGATGGTCGGCAGGATCGGCTTGAGGCGATTGGAAATAACCTTTGTGATTATTTTATAGATGACATTGCATAGGGAAATTGGTCTGAACTGCTTCGGGTTAGTGGCACATTCCTCCTTGGGGATGAGAGTGATGAAGGTCGCGTTCAGAGCAGAGAGAACTTGACCGGATGTTCTGGATTCTTCGACTGCCCTCCAGACATCCTCCTTGATCATGTCCCAGCAGTAGTGGAAGAAATCTGTTGTGAATCCATCAGGGCCTGGAAACTTACCCGTAGGCATGCCCTTTGCTGCTAAATCCACTTCAGACTGAGTAATAGGCCTTGTTAGTGCTGTGTTCTGCTCAGAGCTGATCAGCTTGGGTATGTTCCGAGTGACTTTTTGGATGGCTTCTTCCCTATTGGTATCGGTCTCTGTGAGGAGATCTTGGTAGAAGGAGGTGAGTGCTTCCGCTATTTGATCATGATCTCTTATCGGGGTTCCCTGCCCATCCTCTAGCTGAGTGATGCAAATGATGTATCTGCGATGCGTCATCGCCCTATGGAAGAATTTTGTATTACGCTCCCCTTCTTTAAGCCACTGGACTCTAGACTTTTGCCTCCAGAGGATTTCTTCATGTTCTCTGCACACTTCTAAATCCGTCATGAGTCCTTCCTCTTTCTTTGCCAAGTTCTGAGTTCGGCTCCCTGTTATGAATGTTCGTTGAAGTTCTTCAAGTTGGCTCTCAATTTCCCTCTTCCTGAGAAGGATGTTTCCGAAGGTGGACTATTTCCACTTCTTTAAGTGTAGTTTGAAGTTCTTGAGGCACTGTTGGAACTTGTACATATGAGTGCCATGGTCAATTTCTGCTTGGGCCCACCAAGTGTGTGCCAGCTGGTTAAAGTCTGGGTGAGTAAGCCAAAACTTTTCAAAACGGAAGGGCTTGGGCCTGGTGGGGAATCCCGGGTCCAGACAAAAGACTATGGGTCAGTGGTCCGACCCTGATTTAGGTATGATATTTGCTTCCATTGCCTGGTCGCTTTCAATGAGTGCTTCTGTCACTAGAAAGTGATCCAGCCTATAGGCCACATGTTGGTGCCCTATTCTTCTATTGGACCAGGTAAAAATTCCATTCCGGGTTTCCATGTCGACCAAATTTAATTGCTCTAATAGAGTTTTGAACTTACCACTGTCCTGTTCCAGCCGTTTAATTCCTCCTGTTTTCTCCTCTAGAGTTAGGATCATATTGAAGTCGCCTCCAATGATCCAGTGCGGCATGTGTATGAGGGTTTGAACATAGTGGAGGGTTTGTATAAAGCTCTCCTTGTCTTGGAGAGATTGCGGGCCATAGACATTTTTGATGGCCCCTTCCTTGGAAGAAACTGTAACTCTGAAGTAAGTTGTTAGGGTGTCTTTTGTGGAGAAGGGGTGAGTCAGAGTGACCGTTTGCGGGTTCCAGAGGATAGCCAGTCCTCCAGCCGCGCTTACGGAGTCCTGAAAGAGGAATTCCCCATCTCTCCAGCTACTCCTGAAAATACTTTCCACCTCCCGTCCTGCACACTTGGTCTCCTGCAGTAGTAAGATATCTGGATTCTCTGTCTTAATACATTCTCGGAGGATCCGCTGCTTGGATCTTCCATTCAGGCCTCTAATGTTCCAAGATATAGTCTTCATCATGAGGATGGTGGGGGGGGGGTGGAGATATCCCTCTGATAGCCTCTGTATCTAGCCCGAGTTGATCATTAAGTGCCCTGCCTCCCGAATGAGTTGTTGGGCTGGTTTGCGTCCTCACCTCTTGCTTTCCTTGGTGGATTTTTTGGGCTCGGGGTTGGGATCTGATGAGATGCCCAACCTAGCTGTGGATCCTGCCGTGGAGTCCGTAAACACTTTGTGTACTTTCCTGAGCTGTTCTATTGGAATATGTTGCAGATCCCTTTGGTTGAGGGCTTCCTCCAGTTTTTCTAGGTCTATTTCGGCCAGATCCGTTTCATCAATAAGAAAAATAGTGTCTTCATCTCTGCCGGATTGTGTTGACTGAGTGGTTGCCTTTGGATGAGTTGTGTGTGGTGTTTCAGGGCTTTTACCTTTCGCTTGCATTGATGCTTGGAGGGGGTTCTGTGATTCCACTTCTTTCTGTACCTGATTGAGGGCCTCAAATGAATTCTTGGAAGGGGCCTTTGGGGCTGAGCTCTAGTTCTATTTTTTTTGCGTGTTCTTTCGCCTTCCTGTGACGTTGGTAAATCCGTCCTTCTGCTTGGCTTCAACTGGTTTAGGGGCTGAGGCGTTCAAGGGGCAATCCCTGAACAAGTGGCCGTGCTCGTGGCACTTTCTGCATCGGAAGGGTATGTGTTCATAATCAATTGTCTGGTTCCAGTCCTCATCCTGGTATTCCAGTGTGATGGAACCCGGTAGGGCTTTCAAGATGTCCATGTAGATGCAGATACGGGCGTATGAGGTGTATTTCCTTATCTTCGTGGCTTCTGATGCTTTGACATATTGTCCCACCGTATTTCCTATACCCATTAGTATTTCTTCCAGCCAAAATTCTTGGGGCAGGGAGTACAGCCGTATCCAGACCGGGGCTCTTGAGAAGTCCTCTTGCTCTGGGCTGAATCTGTCACTCCATAACCTTAGAAATAGGTCTGCTGAATTGTAGAAGTATGGTCCGTTTTCGAATATTTTGTCCTTATCTTCTAGGTTATATAGGATAATTGTGAAAAATCCCTTAGAGCTAGGCTGTACCTCATAATCCCCTTTAGGGTTCCACCAGTCCTTTATCCAGCGAGTGAGGTCTTTCTCGGTAGGCCATAGTCCCAGGAATTTACCTATTAGTGTGTGGTCCATCATGAACTGGGTGTGTTCCCCCACCCTTGTCGATTTCATATGATAAAGAGGAGGTTTTTCCAATTGTGGAATACACTTACCTGGCAGCCAGTTTTTGGAAGCTTGTGGGTGGGATGTGCTGGGTTCGTGTTCCATTTCTTTGCCAAGACTTTGTTCCTGGGTAAATAACTGCTCTCTCATATGCACCGGTGGCTCGAAGGCGGGCCTCTTAGCACGGGTGCCAGTTCTGTCGCTTGCGGCCATGTCGCTGTACGAGGGGGGTTTCCCCCCCTCTCCCGTGCTCATTGTGAATGGAACAAAAATCTCATGAGGCACAAAACTACAGAGCTGCAAGGCGGGTGGCAGTGCTCTGTCGTCAGAGCACGCAACATATAGAAACAGGGTCTGGTTCTTCAGTGCGAAATTCTCTTCGGTGCGCTAGGGTTCATCCAATCTCTTTTCATCCCTGGGGGAGATCTATCCAATTATTTCATGTTTTTACTTTTACTTTCTTGAAACTTGCGAATTTTGAGTTATAAAGAGATGAGTTTATAAAATTCGACCTTTACAATTTTGATATCTTGTTTATTTATCATTTTTTGTTGCTCAAGAATGAGATTATGTTGTCCCTTCATAATTGAACGCAGTTCAAGCATTTGCTCCTTCAATTACCCAATTTGCTATTCTAGTGTTGTTAGTTTGTTCATGTTGGTTAGTCAGTGAAGATTGAAAGTTGGTTGATTTTCTTTGTCAATCATTTCATCAAACACTTAATATGTAACATGCCTTGTAATTCAACACAAAACCCCTTTAAGTAACCCCATCAACTACATTCGTGCTATTCCCTATGATATTGGAATGAACGTTGGCCTGAAGGAATGAAGTTAGATGTAGTGAAGCTTTGTTGCTACAAAAAAACCTAAGAAGATTGAAAGCTAGTTGATTTTCTTTGTCAATCATTTCATCAAACACTTAATATGTAACATGCCTTGTAATTCAACACAAAACCCCTTTAAGTAACCCCATCAACTACATTCGTGCTATTCCCTATGATATTGGAATGAACGTTGGCCTGAAGGAATGAAGTTAGATGTAGTGAAGCTTTGTTGCTAAAAAAAACCTAACTGTTAAAATATTTGTGGGTTGTTCATTGAGCACACATAATGGGTATTATTATATGTCAATGATCAAGTCATTTCCAGTTTCACATGTTTTCCATTTGCACTATAGTGGGCTCCTTCCCTTGTGCAGGTGAGCTCCTATTTGTGTAAGTGTGAATTATAATGATTCGCATAACAAAGTTTAGTTTGTGAAACAAGTTTAGGTGTTTTGGATCAACTTTGTAAAAAACTAAAAACAATTGAAGGTGGCAAAACCTATTATAATTAAGTTGTCAATCATCAATGAGGACATGCATCATTGGCTGCCATCATTGAAATACCCAGTTATAGGCTTCAGTTGCTGCTAGATACCTCTAGGTCTTGGGTTATTAATTGATTTTCTTACTTCCGAAAAAGACAGACTTTTAACCTACCTCTAGGTCTTGGGTTATTAATTGATTTTCTTACTTCCGAAGAAGACAGACTTTTAACCTATCAAAAACAGTTTTAAGTCTTACTCCATAAGCAAAATGTAGTTTCAACCTATATATATTTACTAGAAAGGAGATATCCCTTGTAGTCATCACTAAAGCTACCATAGTTTTAATCCCATACATAAAATGAGAGACTACCTTGATTCCAATTTATACAATTTAAACTCTTATTTAAAATAGAAAAAACAATTTTACATATTATACAAACTATGTAGGGTATGTACACATCTTGGAGGGATCTCTTGTCCCATAAACAAGGCTAATTAATCAAATCCATTAGCCTTGTAAGGTATAATCAATCCTAGAGGGAATCTCATATACCAATTTAATCCCTGACTTGGTCTTAATCTTAAAATTAGGTTATTATTATTATCAACCACATGACATCCAAGAATTAATGATGGGGTTTTGGCCGTTTTGGAAATAGTGATGAGGTTTTGGCCGTTCCGTTACATTAATGTTTACTTACGTTCACTCCATTAATACATAATAATGGCTTACAGCAACCAGATTGTTGTAATAGTGTAGCTACGGTGTACACCTATAATTTTTTATTGGTTTCATGAAGGATATTATTTCTTCATAACAGAAGATCCGCTGTTTACAAAGATCTGCAGAACTGCCAGGCTGTCGGACAAACACAATCCTCCATTACGCAGAAATCTTCATTGGGCTCTACAAAAGCAATTTCTTGTATGCTCTATGTGGCCTTCTCCTCTGCAAACGCTCCTCGTTTTGACTTATATCTCCATCTTTCTTGTGCCTTTTCTTGTTTCTGTTATTTGTCTATGATTGGGATATGTGAACAAGGAGGCGCCGCTGTTTCGACTGTTATTCTCAACACTGGTTACAGTTGCATATTGCGGTTACATTTACAGGGATTTATCGGGGTTAGTATTGTACAGACTGGATTTTCTATTTAGGACTGATTACAACCCTGTACTGACGTTTGTTAGATTAAATTTCCATCACGTTCAGTGATACAGGCGGGGTTAGTATTGTACAGAGTGGAT
>ML804607.1:144182-177510 GCA_009831015.1 Picea engelmannii | reverse complement strand
TCTCAACCATGTACCCAACATGTACCTCAACCAAAATCCCTCATCAATTTCATCATCCAAATATGATTTGTAACTTTGTAATAGACCCAGTGTATATGATCACATACCTGCAAACCTTCCTTAACTTTAACAACAAGAGACTAGCATTTTCATCAAACTTTACTTTAATCTCACATGACTAATTTTAGATTAGTCAACAACCCTAACTTGAAATAATCATAACTATGCACTTGTAATGAATAAAGATATGAAAATAGTACACAATTTTCTTCAACAATTCCTCCAGGTTTCACTACTTGGAACCTCTCAGAAAAGGAGTTATAGAAAAAATGACATACCTTGTTGAATTCTGGCTTATTCTAGAGAGCGAACTTGTAGAGCGTTCCTCACATGGAATATTTGTTGTATGGATCTAAAAATGCTACAAAACATACTACATACTGTACTCTAACCAATACATTTTGTCTTACTGAATGTGGATATGTTATGAAGAAGTTATGATGTTTTTACCCGAAACACCTGTTTTAGACTAGTTTCAGGACTAGCCACAAATCCTATTTTTCATGGAGTGTAACTCCAAAAATACAACGACCCACAAGCTGAATTTTTTATCACAACTACTTGGATATGTTTCCTCAATGAAATCCAGATTTATGGATCTGAATCATTCTAGAAATTTTTTTATTGCGAAAATGGTGAGATGACCTGTAAATAACATACCTTAGAAAGCATCATCAAAATAATTTATCCTCCCTTGTATTTAGGCCTTCTTTACTTCACCTTCCCTCTGAAATTTGCCTTATATATCCTTTGGTTAACTCAGTCACCTGTATATATTCAATATTCTCAAGTGTAATTAAAATGAGAGACCATTTCCTCTTATTTATACTTTTATGTAGCTTCCTCAAGGGGTTACCTTCTAACCATCTTAAACCACTTTCCTTATTTTAGGGCTAACCCACTTCTAACCACTTGTCCACTTAGTAATTTCTCCATTACATTTATTATTTAAAAATTTCTTTTGTATCCGATTTGACTTATAGTACACTCATCACTTCAATTTATTATTTAAATAATTTCTTCTTTGCAACCACTTTGGCTACTTTGACCTTTTGGGGCTTCTAGATGACTCATGAAGGTTCTCCAACTTCACATGGCCATAAATCTCTAACCGTGAGGAGTTATGTGACGTTCCACATACCACTGGAAATGGCATGACATGTACTATCCATCTAGAATAGTCTTACCTTCAAATATATTAAAAATCATACCATTATACATCAAACAAGCTTGGGTCCATTACCCAAAACTTTGTGCTATCAGAATTTTCTATGAGACTTTCTTCAAGGGTTGACATCAATGACAAACAACCAAAATAATAAAAAATCCCCCCCTTTGGCATTGATGGAAACACTCTTATGCAATACTAAAGTCATATCACTCATGCTACCCTTGTGACCATCGCTCCCCCTGGAACCATGCCTTTGTGCTCTTTCTCCAAGTATTTACCTTTACATATGATAAATCTCTCCCCCTTTGTCGTTAATGAAAAATATATCTTTCCATTCGGGGCTGCTCCCCATAACTGAACTCTTCCTGAAACTGATCTCCCAACCTAAACTGTCCTCTTTATGGTGCTTCGTCGTGTAAATATAAGACATATAAGATAATCATTCAAAAAAAATCTTTTTGGAGTAGAAATTACTCCGAGTCTCTGGCGAAGATACTCAAAGGGTTCTCTTGGAAGCAATTTTGTAAATATGTATGCCACTTGTTCTTTTGTTCCCACATATTTAACTATGATTTTCTTCTCTACAACCTGTTCCCGTAGAAAGTGATACTTGATTGGAATGTTCTTTGTCTTGGAGTGCATCACCGGGTTCTTTGAGATACCGATGACACTTGTATTATCATAATAGATTGGAATGGGCTCATCATACTCAACTTGTATATTTGTCAAAGTTTGTTTCATCCATAGAACCTGTGTACAACATCCTGCTACTGCAATATATTCTACTTCAACTGTAGATAAGGATACTGATGATTGTTTCTTGCTTAGCCAAGATACTAAACACTCACCCAAGTAGAACACTGCTCCACTGGTGCTTTGTCGGTCATAAATGAAACCTTCCCAATCTGCATCTGTGTAGGCACTAAGTGATAGATCCTTTCCTTTTGGATACCATAATCCAAAATCTTATGTTCGTTTGAGATATCTGAAAAATCCTTTTCACTGTTAATACATGTGATTCCTTTGGTGCTTCTTTAAATCATGCCACCTGTCCAATTGCATGAATTACATCTGGTTTGGATGCTGTCACATATAGTAAGCTACCAATCATTGACCTGTATTGCCTCTGGTATATATACTTTGAATCATCATCTTTTCTCAACTTGCAATTGGTTTTCATAGGAGTGGTAACTGGTTTGCAATCTTCCATCCCAAAATTCTTTAAAATTTCTCTGATATACTTAGTTTGAGAAACAAAAATTCCTTGGTTTCTTTGACATATCTGAAGACCCAGAAAGAATGATAGTTCTCCAAGTAATGAAATTTCAAATTCATTCTGCATATCCTTTGCAAATTTATGGATTTACCTGTCATCAGTACTTCCAAAAATAATATCATCAACATTAACTTCAATTAATAAAGTACTATCTTGAGTTACCTTGATGTAGAGGTTGTTGTCTGCACTTCCTTTTCTGAACCCTGCATGTTGTAGATATTTATCTAGTCTAAAGTATGATGATCTAAGAGCCAGTTTTAGACCATACAGGTCCTTCTTCAATTTACACACATACTTTGTGTTCTCTGACAACTAAAATCCTTTTGGTTGTTCAATGTAGACATCTTCTTCAAGTTCCCCTTTCAGAAAATCTTATTTCACATCCATATGATACACTTTAATATTCTTGGAGCATGCATAAGCTAAAAGAAATCAGATTGCTTCCATTCTGGCAACTGGGGCAAATGTCTCTTCAAAGTCGATTCATTCAACCTGTGTGTATCCTTTATATACCAATCTAGCTTTATTCTTTGTAACCTGTCCATATTCATTCAATTTATTTATGAAAACTCACTTTGTGCCAATCACATTCTTATTCTTTGGTATTGGAACCAATTCCAAAGTGTCATTCTTCTCTATTTGATCCAATTCTTCATCCATGGCCTTATTCCAGAATTCATCCTTACTGGCCTCTTCAAAACTGTTGGTTCAATCGTAGATAAGAATGCTAGGTGCATTTGTTTTGGTGAACAAATTCTTCTTCTAGTATCAACTCCTACATCTTTGTTTCCGATAATCTGATCTGAAGGATGATTCTTCTGTACTCATTTTTTAGGTGTCTTTGGAGGCGCTTGCTGTACTTTTTATTCTACTTCTGTCCGATCCTCTTCATCTTCCCTTTCTACTTCTTCTTCATCTTCTACTTCTTCGTAAAGTTGTTCCATTGATTCATTTTTTTGTTCCTTTAATTCCCGTCCACCTGTTTCATCAATTGTTACATTGATGCTTTCCAAAATTTTGTTCAACCTCAGATTGTAACACTTGTATTTTTTTCTTGTACTTGAGTAACCAACAAGTACTCCTTTTTCCATGCAAGAGTCAAAATTTCCCATTCTGCCATCTTCTCTTTTGATGTAGCATTTTCTTCCAAATACTCTGAAGTGCTTCACATTTGCTGGTCTTCCTTTCCATAGCTCATAGGGAGTTTTTTCAGTGTTTTTTCTGAGCATTAATCTATTTTGAATGTGAACTGATGTATGCACTACATGTGTCCAAAAAATATCTGTCAATTTGGAATCCATTAGCATTGTTTGAGCCAATTCCTGCATTGTCCTGTTCTTTCTTTCAACAACTCCATTATGTTGAGGTGTCCTAGCAACGAAGAATTTCATTTTTATTCCATGCATGTTGCAGTAGTCCATACATTCCTTTGAAGTGAACTCTCCGCCATTATCATATCTCAAACATTTGATTTTTGAATCCATTTCATTTTCAACCATTTCCTTGTAGACCTTGAAGTTTTCAAAATCTTCTGACTTATTCCCGAGAAAGAAAACTACAGTCATTCTTGTATAATCATCAAATAATAACATAAAGTATTTCTCACCTTTTAAACCCTTTGTTGTAGTTGGTCCAACTAGATCAGTATGCACAATTTCCAGTGGTCTTGTTGTTGAATATTCCTTTGATTTGAACCTGGTCTTTGTTTGCTTTCCTTGTTGACAATGCTTGCATAAAGTGTTGGTTGGTTTCGTGATCTGGGGAATTTCTCTAACTACTTCCTTTTTGATGACTTTGACAAGGTTATCAAAGTGTATGTGACCCATTCTTCTATTCCATAACCAACCTTCATCTTCCTTTCCTAGACAACACTTTTCATTTCCAATTGCACTTAATACATATATGTTGCTTGAAGTTCTTGCAGCTGTTGCAATCAATTTTCTTGAACCTTCTTTTCTTATTTCGCACTTTTGTGAATCGAAAGTAATTTTATGACCTTGGTCACACATTTAACTCACACTTAGAATATTATATTTCATATCTTCTACTCCAGAACATTTTTTGCCTTCGTATTCTTGTTTCCAATTCTGACTGTTCCTTTTCCATTGATTTTAGCTAAATGATCATTTTCGAAGGAGACTAATCCATATCTTTCCTTTCGTAATGTAAGAAACCTGTCTTTATCACCTGTCATGTGTTTTGAACAACCACTGTCAACATACCAACCACATTTCTTCTGCTTAGCTTGTAGAGCGAGTGTGCATTCTTCATTGCTATATTGATTATGCTTTTCTTGTCCATGTTCTCTTCTGAGGTTCTTGTCTGTGACTGTTGTTGTTCTGTTGTGGTTCTCTAGGAGGGACTATCATTCTACAATATTTGTCCATGTGTCCAAAGTTTTTTCACTTGTAGCATTCCACTTCAGCGCTCAATGATTCAAACTTGTTGTAGCTTCTTCTCTGTGTTTCACTAGGCCTTATTGGATAGCCATTTTGTGTATGACTTTCAAAGTTGTTTATGTTTCTTCTATTAGCTCTAGAATTTACCGCTTTATGTCCAAAATTATTGCATGCATAGCATAAACAAAAAAATATAATTTGATACTTGGGAGTTGAATATCTTCTGAAAGGAGTTACTCTTATGAATCCTTCTTGAGGCCTATTTGTTTCTATCGGCCGTTGATTCTGAATTCTGAATCTTCTTAGTGGAGGAGTGTCTCTGTAATCTTCCTATCCTCTTTGATTGTTTCTATATAGCTTTTTGGGTATGTTTCTTGTTCTATTTCTTTGGAGCTTGATCCCCTTTCTTCTTGATTGTATCCAAGTCTAGACTTGTCATGATAAGGATTTTGACTGCTGATAATGTCATCCAAAACTTTTGAGTTGTTCTGCATATTTTTCTTTTGAAGATCCTTTCTCAATGTGACAATCTCTGCTTCCAAATTTCCAATGATCTTGTCTCTTTCTTCTAACTGTTCTTTGAGTGCTTCTTCAATTCTTTTATCTTCTTCTATTTGAACCTTCAATTTCATGATCATTTGTTCTAGTTCCCGAGTGTCTTCTTTCTTATCTAGTTCTTCTTGTAGCTTCTTGTTTTTCTTCTTTTCTCTTGTTATAAATTCTATGGCACTCAACAATTCTTCTTGGTAGTCAACTTATGCCTCTTCATATTCTTCTTCGGTGTCTTCTTTATCAGAGTCTTCTATTTTCATGAATATAACTCTTTTTGTCTCACTGTCACTGACTTCATCTTCATCTGATGAGGAGATGTCTTCTTTGGTGCATAAGATTTTATTGAAAGCTTTATTTTTGGTTCTTTTGCCTTTATATGTTTGTTTTCTATTTGAGTAATCTTCATCATTCCTCTTATTTTTCTTATGAGGCATTTGTTAGAAAAATGATCAATACCATCACAATTAAAACAAATCAATAGAAGATTACCTTTATATCTTTCGTTGGTTCCCTTGTTTAATATTCTGACAAAGTTGGCCACTTCTTCTTCATCATCTTCTGAGAAGTCATTTCTGTTGATATGTTCCTTTTGCTTTCCATTTTTCTTTGACCTTTTGGATGCTTTGAAAGATGCTTCTTTTATATCTCGATTTTCCTGTTCAGTTCTCATTTCATATGTTGTGAAGATTCCATGTAGTTCGTCCATGCTTATTGAGTCTAGATATTCTCTTTCTTCTAGTGCCGATATCTTAGGATCAAATCTCATAGGAAGAGATCTTAGTACCTTTTGAACAATTACAAATTCTTCAATTTCTTCTCCCAATCCTATGATTGCATTCACTGTTTCACCGACCCATAAGAAGTAAGCTGCAATATTCTCATCTTCCTTCATCTTTAGTTGTTTGAATTGACCTCTGTAAGTTTGCATCTTTGCTTCTTTGACTTTTGAATCTCCTTCATAAATATTTTGAAGTTTGTCCCAAATCTCTTTAGTGGATTTACAATGTACAACTTTGGTATACCGATTCACCAAGACCATTCAGAAGTGCATTTGTGGATTTGGAATTATTTTGACTGAGTTTCATTGCTTTTTCACTTGTTGGCGAAACTACTGGTTCTTTGTATCCATCTACTACTGATTGCCAAATTTCAAATACCTGTGCCTGTATATATGTTTTCATCCTTCTTCTCCAGAATGCATACTTCTATCCATCAAACTGTGGTATTCCATTTTTATACATGTTGTTGGTCTCCATGATCTACCTTTCAATGGTTAAACTGATTTCTGAAGGAACCTACTATGATACCAATTGTTGGATTACTAAGAGGGGGGGGGGTGTGAATCAATAATAGAGAAATTTAATCATTTTTAACGATAAAATGCAAGTGTTATATCAATGTAGCATTATCATCCAATAGTTGCAGAGTAAATAAACAATGAAAAATGAGCAATCATACACATACATAGTACACCGATGTTTTTACGTGGAAACCCAAAGCAGAAGAAAATCACACAATTCTTTTTCTTATATGTATTTAAGAATTACATTCATTGGAATCACCAACTTCCTTTGTTTTCCAATTGCAACTGGAAGGACCCCCCTTGTTTCTCAAGATACAACCTAAGGGAATCTCCAACTCCCCAATTCTCGGGCTACAACCAGAAGGAGGCTACAACCCCCTATGTTCTCCGGCTACAACCATAAGGTGGCTACAACCACCTATCCTTTCCCTGTCCAACCACCCTAAAATATAAGTAGAATGATGGAACCAATGTCATAATATCACTGTGAGATATACTGTTGTAAACCTGTACCAATCAATATGCAACAAAAAACCTATACCAACATGTACCAAACAACATGTAATCAACCTGTACCATAAACAAGTGCATCAACCATGCACCAACATGTACCTCAACTTGTACCATCAACGAGTGAATCAACCATTGATCCAGATTTTATGAGTAGAACGAAATGAATATAGATTATTAACAGGTGCTTAACACAAAATAACAAAGATACAGTAAAAATGGTTTTCTATTCAATAACAAAATAAAGTTGAAACTGTAAAATGCAGCGGAAACAAGCTTGCTGGAATGGTGGCAGCTTATCTCTGAGAAGAGATGTGACGACAGCGCGCATTCACAAGAAGAAGGTTGCAAAAAGGCTTTGAAGGCCTTTTTACAATCAACAAGAATGCCAAAAACCTTAGACATCCAAAAACCTAACCCTAGGAGATGAAGCACCAAATGTCATGTGGGCCCCGTTTGGGTAAGTTAGTACATCAACTTCCCAGGGTCGTAACTTTTGCATACGATATCCGTTTTAGGCGTGTGATAGCCCATTGGAAAGGTATCATCAAGGAGATTCATTTTGGGGGCTCAATAATGCATTTGGATATCATTGAGGACATCAATCCTTAAAAACCTTCATTTAGGCCCTTAAAATGGCCCGTAAGTTAAAACTGCTAAAAATAGTAAATTGCCAAAATTGTCAGAAAACTATTTTGAGCCAGTTGGAAAAGGTGGGTGGCCACCGATATCCATATGGACCAATCCTCCCTCATTAGGAAGTAATGGTCTCCATTGCGTTGCGGTCCCCTATCAGATGAGGAAATCTATGCTAAATCTAGCCCCGGGTGAGCCACTTGCCTTGGTGTAGGCGCTACCCTGCTTTGACAACTTGATACAACTTGATCCTTTGTTGTCAAGTGCCCTTGATCTGTCTGTCTACTAAATGATCATTGGATGCCCGTTATAGGCAGTCAGGGTTGAGCTCTGTTGGTGTCAGTTGTTCTGCTACTTCTGAGGTGTCCAATAATGGTGGGAAATAAGGGCGAAGGAGATCCACGTTGAACACTAGGTGCAGACAAAGGAAAGGACGAATGTTGAGCTCAAAAGAATTATCCCCCATGAACTTGGTGATAGTGTAAGGCCCATAATGGAGTGAGCGAAGCTTCCGATGGGGTCTTGTAAGGATTTCTTTCTGTAAGTGCAACCAAACTTTGTCGCCCACCTGAAACTTATGCAGCACCCGATGTTGATCATGGGCTGTTTGTACTTGTCATTAGACTTCTGTAGGATATCCCGAACCTGTTGGCGGATGTGATGGATCTTCTCAATGAACTGGGTGGCTTTGTCAACTTCAGTTGGAGCAAGAGATGAGTCGGTCGAGGTGACTGCAAGGGGAAGTGCAACATCTATGGGTCCCAATGGTTGGAATCCCAACCCCACTTGAAAGGGGCTGTGTTCGATTGAGCTATGTAGGGCTCGGTTGTAGCTATGCTGGACATAGGGAAGGCTATCATCCCATGTGCGAGGGTGCTTTGAATTATACATGTGAAGGATATGTACAATCATTCGATTTACCAACTCGGTTTGGCCATCTTCCCGGGGTGGAAGGCCGTGGATTTGGTGAGCTTGGTGTCCAGCAGTGACGAGAGGCTCGACCAGAATGTGCTGAGAAATCTACTATCCCGATCTGAGACAATGGTTTGTGGGATTCCAAAATGTACCCAGACTCGTTCAAAGAAGATCTTGGCAGTGGCCTCTGCTGTGATGCTCTTCTTGCAGGCAACCATAATCACCATCTTAGAAAAGCGATCAACAACCACAAAACACAGTCATTTCCCCGCTTGGTGACTGGGAGGCCCGACATGTAGTCCATTGATATGGATTTCCATGGCCTGTCAGGAGTAGGAAGAGGGGTGTACATGCCCTGCTTCTTAGTGGTCGGTTTGGCAATAGCACAGGCAGTGCAGGACCTGATATACTTGCTGACCTCCTGTCGAAGTTTCGGCCAGTAGATATGTTTTTGTAGAATCACCACTATCTTTTCAACATAGAAGTGTCCTGCCACCTGAGTGTAGTGGGCTTCCCAGATCAGCTTAACTCGCTCACTTGATGGAACACTGATATGGCCCAGACGACACAACAACCCATCCTGAAGATGGAAATTATCGACAACTGCGTTTGCACCCAACATTTGGTAGGTGGTGGAAAAGTCAGGGTCTGTCTCATAGAGTTGGGGCCATCCTAATGTCTCATGGCTGCAAGATTCTAGCACCATGGTGAGTGCCGCAACTGGCGGTCTGCTGAGGCAATCAACGACATGATTGGTGCTTCATGTTTTATACTTGATGTTGAGGTGGAATTGTTGCAAGTATGTGGACCACTTTTGATGGTGGTCATTCTACAATTTTCCTTGTCTTTGCATGAACTGCAGTGGCTTATGATCAGTGTGGATGACTATCTCCTTCCCAAGAATGTAATGTCTCCACTGGCAGCATGCTTGCACAATGAATTACATTTCTTTGTCGTAAGTAGGGTTCTTACGGACAATATCTGATAGTGTCTCACTATGATAGGCCATGGGGTGGCCGTGCTGAGTGAGAATGGTGTCCACATCATAGTCTGAAGCATCTGTCTCGATCTCAAAAGGATGTTGCAGGTCTGGTAGTGAAAGTACTGGGGCTGAGCACAAGCGCCGCTTCAAATCATTGAATGCTTGTTGTTGGGATCAGCCCCACACAAATTTTTCCTTACCACCACCCCTGTTTATTTGGCTGAGGGCCCATGCAATATGGGAGAAACCCAACATGAACCTGCGGTAGAAATTGGCAAGGCCCAAGAATCTTCGAAGCTCAGTGAGTGTTGTTGGGATTGGCGAGTCATGGATGACTTGGATCTTGGCTAGATCCACATGTACGCCATGCTGATCAATGATGTAGCCTAGGTAATGGACCCTGTCCATGCCGAAGGAGCATTTTTCCAAGTTGGCGTATAACTTGTGTTTCCGCAGGGTGTGCAAAACCTGCTGAATATGCTGCAAGTGTTCGGCCCAAGTCTTGCTGTAAATTAGAATGTCATCCAAATACACCACTACAAAAGTATTGGTGAATGGTCACAGGATATCTTCCATCATCCTCATGAAAGTGGCTGGAGCATTTTTCAAACCAAAGGGCATGACCAACCATTCAAAAAGGCCTTCCTTTGACTTGAAGGTGGTCTTCCATACATCTGTCTGTTCTATCGGAACTTGGTGGTAGCCAGAATTCAGATCAATCTTACTGAAGTATTTGGCCCCCGTGAGTTTATCAAGGAGGTCATCGATTCGAGGAATCAGGTACCGGTTTCTAACTGTGATTTTATTCAGAGCCCGGTAATCAATACAGAGTCGCCAGGTTGCTTCTTTCTTCTGTACCAGCACGATTGGGCTTCCACAAGGTGATGAGCTGGGGTGGATGTGCCCCTTGTGGAGTAGTTATTAGATTTGTATCTTGATCTCCTCATTCTCTAACAAAGAGCGATGATAGAATGGCTCATTGGGTAGCGGTGCGCTGGGGGTTAGATCGATGGGGTGCTTGACCTGGCAGTGCAAAGGTACCTTTGTAGGTGAGGAGAAGATATTCGAGTATTCTTCTACGACCTTATCTACTTGCTTCTGTTATGTGGAGAGGTCGGCCTTAGAGACCCTGGATGTGGCTGTGATATTTCGCTTATTCTGAGAGTGAATCATGAAGAAGACAAAATTCCCCATCTGAGAGATGACCTCCCTGCATTGCTTAGCAGAGATCAAGGAAATAGCACTAGGTGGGACTGCCTCGGGTATCCTGTACAATTTCCTGTTCAAAGTAATAATAACAATATGAGGCCTAGACTCATATACAACATGATGTTTCCATAAATAAGGTTGGCCCAAAAGAACATCAAAAACTTCGAGAGGATCAACATCACACAATACCTCATCTTTGAAGGGCTTGATGCCGTATGATAGTCGACACCGTTGGTTGACGTAGAGATCGCTTCCTTGGCGGAGCCATCCAATGGTGTACGGTTGTGGGTGTGGCATGGTTGGTAGGGCCAGCCACTTGACGACCTCTGCTGAGATGAGGTTCTTCTGGCTAATGCTATCAATGATGAAGTGCAGTGGAGTGCCTTTTACCCACATCTATGAATGGAAGAGGCACTCTCCTTCTTCTGGCTTGTCTGGTTCACCAGGCTGGAGCTTGGTGGTAGCAACAATGGCACTGGATTCCGCGTCAATGATCCATATTCCCCTTTCTGGTTTTGTCTCATAGTCATAATCTACATCTGATTCAGAGGCTTTCACTTCGGCCACCAATGACTGCTTTGAGCGGCAGTCAGTAGTGTTATGCCAAAGGCTCTTATGGAAGTCGCACCACTTCCCAGTATCTTTCTTTGTCTTTCCGATGTCCTTTTTTGATTGCGTCTTGGACTGGTTGTCCTGATACTTTCCATCTTTGCTATGTCCTTTGTTCGGTGGGTTGGGTCCGCCCTTTCCTAGCTTTTGTTGTGAGGGGTTCCCAGGCCCAAATTGCTGCGTCTTTTGTTTGAGCTTCTGCTCGATTTTGATGGCATATTGGTAGGCCCCACCCAAGGATGAGATGTCCATAAATTCCATTTCGGTTTGGATGTATCTATGTAGAGCACCACGATACTTGAGAACCAGATGTTGCTCAGAATCTTAGATACCCAACTTGGTGCGCAAGGTATGGAAGATATTTGTGAAATCTGGCACTGCTTGGTCTCTTTCTTTCCGTAGTGTGGTCCATTTGGTATACAGGTCGTCATAACTTCCGACATGGTAGTATTGTTCCTTAATAGAATCCCTGAAGGATTCCTAGGTGGCCATGACTGAAAATAATGAGGTTTCCTCTATTTCCTTTTGCTCACAGAAAGTTTCCCACCAATCTTTGACATGGGGAACGGCTTTGAGAAGCGCAAAAGTAATCTTTTCATTATTCGAAAAGATATGGACAGAAAAATACCCTTCTAGTAGATTCAACCACTTGTCTACAACATCTGTGTCTATTTGACCTTCAAATATAGGAATATCGAAGTTTATTTGTACCTTGAAGGGGGCGACGCCTCCGTTCGAAGAAGATCCTTCGCTTGTTGGTAGCCGTTGAAGGATTTGCGTGAAACTATCCATCATCTCACTCCTCTGTTACGTGAGGGCTTCCTCAATCAACAGTTTGAAAGGATCTCCTGTCCCATCATCTTTGTTTTCTCCTGCCATGGGAGGTCGCTTGGGCGTGCGAGAGCTTCTTTCCTCAAGAGAAACAAGCTCGAGACCCAACTCTTTGTAATCTGACCTCGTTGGGGACATGCATTAAGATGACAAGGAGCAGACCACTCTGATACAACTGATCTGGATTTTATGAGTAGAATGAAATGAATACAGATTATTAACAGGTGCTTAACACAAAATAATAGAGATACAGTAAAACTAGTTTTCTATTCAATAACAAAATAAAGATGAAACTGTAAAATGCAGTGGAAACATGCTTACTGGAATGGTGGTGGCTTATCTCTGAGAAGAGATGTGACAGCAGAGTGCATTCGCAAGAAGAAGGTTACAATGAGGATCTGAAGACATTTTTACAATCAGCAAGAATTCCAAAAACCCTAGAAATCCAAAAACCTAACCCTAGGAGATGAAGCACCAAAAGTCATGTGGGCCCTGTTTGGGTAAGTTAGTACATCAACTTCTCGGGGTCGTAACTTTTGCATACGATCTGCGTTTTAGGTGTGTGATAGCCTGTTGGAAAGGTATCATCGAGGAGATTCATTTTGGGGTCTCAATCATGCCTTTGGCTATCATTGAAAATCTCTATCCCTAAAAACCTTCATTTAGGCCCTCAAAATGGCCTCGGAAGTTAAAACTGCTAAAAATAGTAAATTGCCAAAATTGTCAGAAAACTATTTTGAGCCACTTGGAAAAGGTGGGTGGCCACTGATATCCATCTGGATCAATCCTCCCTCCTTAGGAAGCAATGGTCTCCATTGCGTTGAGTTCCCCTATTAGATGAGGAAATTTCTGCTGAATTTGGGCGCGGGTGAGCCACTTGACTTGGTGTAGAAGCTGCCCTCCTTTGACGACTCGATAAATCTGGATCCTTTGTTGTCGAGTGCCCTTGATTTATCTGTCCATAATCTAATCATTGGATTCCTGTTGTAGGCAGTCAGGGTTGAGCTCTGTTGGTGTCAGCTGTTCTTCTACTTCTGAGGTGTCCAATAATGGCGGGAAATAAGGGCGAAGGAGATCCACGTTGAACACTGGGTGCAGACCAAGGAAAGGAGGAATGTTGACCTCAAAGGAATTATCACCCATGGCTTTGGTGATAGTGTATAGCCCATAACAGAGTGGGTGAAGCTTCCGATGGGGTCCTGTAAGGTGTTCTTTTTGCAAGTGCAACCAAATTTTGTCGACCACCTGAAACTTATGCGACACCTGATGTCGATCATGGCGCTGTTTGTACTTGTCATTGGACTTCTGTAGGATATTTTGAACCTGTTGGCGGATGTGCTGGATCCTCTCAATGAACCGGGTGGCTTTGTCATATTCAGTTGGAGAAGGAGATGAGTCGGTCGAGGTGACCGCAAGGGGAAGTGCAACATCTATGGGTCCCAATGGTTGGAATCCCAACCCCACTTGAAAGGGGCTGTGGCCGATTGAGCTATGTAGGGCTCAGTTGTAGATATGCTAGACATAGGGAAGGTTCTCATCCCATGTGTGAGGGTGCTTTGAATTATACATGTGAAGGATATGCACAATCATTCGATTTACCAACTCGGTTTGACCATCTGTCTGGGGGTGGAAGGCCATGGATTTGGTGAGCTTGGTGTCCAGCAGTGACGAGAGGCTCGACCAGAATGTGTTGAGAAATCTACTATCCCGATCTGAGACAATGGTTTGTGGGATTCCAAAATGTACCTAGACTCATTCAAAGAAGAGCTTGGCAGTGGCCTCTGCTGTGATTCTCTTCTTGTAGGCAACCATAATCGCCATCTTAGAAAAGCGATCAACAACCACAAAAACACAGTCATTTCCCCGCTTGGTGGATGGGAGGCCTGACATGTAGTCCATTGAGATGGATTCCCATGGCCTGTTAGGAGTAGGAAGAGGGGTGTACATGCCCTGTTTCTTAGTGGTCGGTTTGGAAATAGCGCAGGCAGTGCAAGACCTGATATACTTGCTGACCTCCTGTCGAAGTTTCGGCCAGTAGAAATGTTTCTGTAGCATCGCCACTATCTTTTCAACACATAAGTATCCTGCCACTCGACTGTAGTGGGCTTCCTAGATCAAATTCGCTCACTCACTTGATGGAACATAGATATGGCCCAGATGACACAACAACCCATCTTGAAGATGGAAATTATCGACAACTGTGTTTGCACCCAACATTTGGTAGGTGGTGGCAAAGTCAGGATCTGTCTCATAGAGTTGGGGCCATCCAGATGTCTCATGGCCGCAAGAGTGTAGCACCGTGGTGAGTGCCGCGACTGGCGGTCTGCTGAAGCAATCAAAGACACGATTGGTTCTTTCTGTTTTATACTTGATGTTGAGGTGGAATTGTTGCAAGTATGTGGACCACTTTTGATGGTGGTCATTCTGCAATTTTCCTTGTGTTTGCATGAACTGCAGTGGCTTATGATTAGTGTGGATGACTGTCTCCTTCCCAAGAATGTAATTTCTCCACTGGCGGCATGCTTGCACAATGGAGTACATTTATTTGTCGTAAGTAGGGTACTTACAGACAATATCTGACAGTGTCTCACTATGATAGGCCATGGGGTGGCTGTGCTGAGTGAGAACGACGCCCACAACATAGTCTGAAGCATCTGTCTTGATCTCAAAAGGATGTTGCATGTCTGGTAGTGAAAGTACTGGGGCTGAGCACAAGCACTGCTTCAAATCATCAAATGCTTGTTGTTGGGACCGGCCCCACGCAAATTTCTCCTTACCACCACCCCTGTTTATTTGGTTGAGGGCCCATGGAATATGGGAGAAACCCAACATGAACCTGAGGTAGAAATTGGTAAGGCCCAAGAAGCTCTGAAGCTCAGTGAGTGTTGTTGGGGCTGGCCAGTCATAGATGACTTGGATCTTGGCTGGATCCACATGTACGCCATGCTGATCAATGATGTAGCCTAGGTAATGGACCCTGTCCATGCCGAAGGAGCATTTTTCCAAGTTGGCATATAGCTTGTGCTGCCACAGGGTTTGCAAAACCTGCTGAATATGCTGCAAGTGTTTGGCCCAAGTTTTGCTATAAATTAGAATGTCATCTAGATACACCACTACAAAAGTATTGGTGAATGGTCGTAGGATATCGTCCATCATTCTCATGAAAGTGGCTGTAGTATTTGTCAAACCAAAGGGCATGACCAACCATTCAAAAATGCCTTCCTTTGACTTGAAGGTGATCTTCCATAAATCTGTCTGTTCTATCGGGACCTGGTGGTAGCCAAACTTTAGATCAATCTTACTGAAGTATTTTCTCCCCATGAGTAGATCAAGGAGGTCATTGATTCGGGGAATCAGGTACCGATTTCTGACTGTGATTTTATTCAGAGCCCGATAATCAATACAGAGTCGCCAGGTTGCTTCTTTCTTCTGTACCAACATGATTGGGCTCCCGCAAGGTGATGAGCTGGGGCAGATGTGCCCCTTGTGGAGTAGTTCTTGGATTTGTCTTTTGATCTCCTCATTCTCTAACAAAGAGAGATGATAGACTGGCCCATTGGGTAGCGGTGCGTCGGGGGTTAGATCAATGGGCTGCTTGACCTGGTAGTGCAGAGGTACCCCTGTAGGTGAGGAGAAGATATCTGAGTATTCTTCTACGACCTTATCTACTTGCTTCTGCTATGTGGAGAGGTCAGCCACAGAGACCCTAGATGTGGCTGCGATCTTTCGCTTATTTTGAGAGTGAATCACGAAGAAGACAAACTTCCTCGTCTGAGAGATGACCTTCCTGCATTGCTTAGCAGAGATCAAGGAAATAGCACTAGGTGGGACTGCCTTGGGTATCCTGTACAATTTTCTATTCAAAGTAATAATAACACTACGAGGCCTAGACTCATATACAACATGACGTCTCCATAAATAAGGTTGGCCCAAAAGAACATCACAAACTTCGAGAGGAGAAATATCACACAATACCTCATCTTTGAAGGGCTTGATGTCGTACGACAATCGACACTGTTGGCTGACGCAGAGATCACTTCCTTGGCGGAGCCATCCAATGGTGTACGTTTGTGGGTGTGGCATTGTTGGCAGGGCCAACCACTTGATGACCTCTGCTAAGATGAGGTTGTTCTGGCTACCGCTATTAACAATGAAGTGCAGTGGGGTGCCTTTTACCCACATCTGTGAATGGAAGAGGCGCTCTCCTTCTTCTGGCTCGTCTGGTTTTCCAGGCTGGAGCTTGGTGGTAGCAACAGTGGCACTGGGTTCCACGTTAATGATCCGTCTTCCCCTTTCTGGTTCTGGTTTAGAGTCATAATCTAGATCTGATTCATAAGCTTTCACTTTGGCCACCAACGACTGCTTTGAGCGACAATCAACAGTGTTATGCCAAGGGCTCTTATGGAAGTCGCACCACTTCCCGGTATCTTTTTTTGTCTTTCTAATGTCCTTCTTTGCTTGTGGCTTGGACTGGTTGTCCTGATACTGTCCATCTTTTCTCTATCCTTTGTTCGGTGGGTTGGGGTCGCCCTTTATTGGCTTTTGTTGTGAGGGGTTCCCATGCCCAAATTTCCGCGTCTTTTGTTTGAGCTTCTGCTCGATTTTGACTACATGTCAGTAGGCCGCACCCAAGGATGAGATGTCTAGAAATTCCATTTCAGTTTGGATGTATCTATGAAGAGCACCGCGATACTTCAGCACCATATGTCGCTCCGAATCTTTGATNGATACCCAACTTGGTGCGCAAGGTATGGAAGATATTTGTGAAATCTGGCACTGCTTGGTCTCTTTCTTGCCGTAGTGTGGTCCATTTGGTATACAAGTCGTCATAACTTATGATAGGGTAGTATTGTTCCTTAATAGCATCCTTGAATGATTCGCAGGTGGCCGTGACTGAAAATAATGAGGTTTCCTCTATTTCATTTTTCTCACAAAAAGTTTCCCACCAATCTTTGACATGGGGAATGGCTTTGAGAAGCGCAAAAATAATATTTTCTTTATTCGAAAAGTTATGGACAGAAAAATACCCTTCTAGTAGATTCAACCACTTGTATACAAGATTTGCGTCTATTTGACCTTCAAATATAGGAATATCAAATTTTATTTGTACCTTGAAGGGGGCGACGCCTCCGTTCGAAGAAGATGTGTCTCCTGTTCGTAGCCGCCGAAGGATTTGTGCGAAACTATCCATCATCTCGTTCCTCTGTTGCGCGAGGGCTTCCTCAATCAACAGTTTGAAAGGATCTCCTATCCCATCATATTTCTTTTCTCCTTCCATGGGAGGTCACTTGGGCATGTGAGAGCTTCTTTCCTCAATAGAAACAAGCTCGAGACCCAACTCTTTGTAGTCCGACCTCGTTGGGGACATGCATTAAGACGACAAGGAGCATATCGCTCTGATACCATTGATTTGGATTTTATGAGCAGAACGGAATGAATAAAGATTATTAATAGGTGCTTAACACAAAATAACAGAGATACAGTAAAATTGGTTTTCTATTCAATAACGAAATAAAGCTAAAATTGTAAAATGCAGCAGAAACAAGCTTGCTGGAATGGTGGCGGCTTATCTCTGAGAAGAGATGTGACAACAATGTGCATTCACAAGAAAAAGATTACAATGAGGCTCTGAAGGCCTTTTTACAATCAACAAGAATTCCCAAAACCCTAGACATCCAAAAACCTAACCCTAGGAGATGAAGCACCAAAAGTCATGTGCGCCCCATTTGAGTAAGTTGGTACATCAACTTCCCGGGGTCGTAACTTTTGCATACGATCTATGTTTTAGGCGTGTGATAGCCCGTTGGAAAGGTATCATTGAGGAGATCCATTTTGGGGGATCAAAGATGCTTGTATCTAGAATTGAGGAGATAAATCCCGAAAAACCTTCATTTAGGCCCTCAAAATGGCCCCAAAAGTTAAAACTGCTAAAAATAGTAAATTGCCAAAATTATCAGAAAACTGTTTTGAGCTAGTTGGAAAAGGTGGGTGGCCACCGATATCCATATGGATCAATCCTCCCTCCTTAGGAAGCAATGGTCTCCATTGCGTTGAGTTCCCCTATTAGATGAGGAAATTTCTGTAGAATTTGGCCTCGGGTGAGCCACTTGCCTTGGTGCAGGAGATGCCCTGCTTTGACGACTCGATAAAGATGAATCCTTTGTTGTCAAGTGCCCTTGACCTATCTATCCACAATATGATCATTGGATTCCTGTTGTAGGCAGTCAGGGTTGAGATCTATTGGTGTCAGTTGTTCTGCTACTTCTGAGGTGTCCAATAATGGTGGGAAATAAGGGCGAAGGAGATCCACGTTGAACACTGGGTGCAGACCAAGGAAAGGAGGAATGTTGAGCTCAAAAGAATTATCCCCCATGGCCTTGGTGATAGTGTACGACCCATAATGGAGTGGGCAAAGTTTTTGATGGGGTCCTGTAAGGCGTTCTTTCTGCAAGTGCAACCAAACTTTGTCGCCCACCTGAAACTTATGTGGCACCCGATGTTGATCATGGCGATGTTTGTACTTGTCATTGGACTTCTGTAGGATATCTTGAACCTGTTGGCAGATGTGCTGGATCCTCTCAATGAACTGGGTGGCTTTGTCAGCTTCAGTTGGAGTAGGAGATGAGTCGGTCGAGGTGACCGCAAGGGGAAGTGAAACATCTATGGGTCCTAATGGTTGGAATCCCAACCCCACTTGAAAGGGGCTGTGGCCGAGTGAGCTATGCAGGGCTCGGTTGTAGCTATGCTGGACATAGGGAAGGCTCTCATCGCATGTGCGAGGGTGCTTTGAATTATACATGCGAAGGATATGCACAATCATTCGATTTACCACCTCGGTTTGGCCATCTGTCTAGGGGTGGAAGGCCGTGGATTTGGTGAGCTTGGTGTCCAGTAGTGACCAGAGTCTCTACCAGAATGTGTTGAGAAATCTACTATACCGATCTGAGACAATGGTTTGCGGGATTCCAAAATGTACCCAGACTCATTCAAATAAGAGCTTGGTAGTGGCCTCTGCTGTGATGCTCTTCTTGCAGGCAACCAAAATCGCCATCTTAGAAAAGTGATCAATAACCAAAAAAATATAGTCATTTCCCTGCTTGGTGGATGGGAGGCCCGACATGTATTCCATTGAGATCGATTCCCATGGCTTGTCAGGAGTGGGAAGAGGGGTGTACAAGCCCTATTTCTCAGTGGTCGGTTTGGCAATAACACAGGCAGTCCAGGACCTGATATACTTGCTGACCTCCTGTCGAAGTTTCGGCCAGTAGAAATGTTTTTGTAGAATCACCACTGTCTTTTCAACGCCGAAGTTTCCTGCCACCCGACTGTAGTGGGATTCCTAGATCATCTTCGCTCACTCACTTGATGGAACACAGATATGGCCCAGACGACACAACAACCCATACTGAAGATGGAAATTATTGACAATTGCATTTGCACCCAACATTTGGTAGGTGGTGGAAAAGTCAGGGTCTGTCTCATAGAGTTGGGGCCATCCAGATGTCTCATGGCCACAAGAGTCTAGCACCGTGGTGAGTGCCATGATTGGAAATCTGCTGAGACAATCAACGACGCGATTGGTGCTTTCTATTTTATACTTGATGTTGAGGTGGCATTGCTGCAAGTATGTGGACCACTTTTGATGGTGGTAATTTTGCAATTTTCCCTGTGTTTGCATGAACTACAATGGCTTATGATCAGTGTGGATGAATGTCTCATTCCCAAGAATGTAATGTCTCCACTGGTGGCATGCTTGCATAATGGAGTACATTTCTTTGTCATAAGTAGGGTACTTATGGACAGTATCTGACAGTGTCTCACTATGATAGGCCATGGGGTGGTCGTGCTAAGTGCGAATGGTGCCCACAACATAGTTTGAAGCGTCTATATCGATCTCAAAAGGATGCTGCAGGTCTGGTAGTGAAAGTACTGGGGCTGAGCACAAGCGTTTCTTCAAATCATCGAACGCTTGTTGTTGGGACCAGCCCCATGCAAATTTTGCCTTACCACCACCCTTTTTTATTTGGCTGAGGGACCATGCAATATGGGAGAAACCCAACACGAACCTATGGTAGAAATTGGCAAGGCCCAAGAAGCTTGGAAGCTCAGTGAGTGTTGTTGGGGCTGGCTAGTCACAGATGACTTGGATCTTGGTTGGATCCACATGTACGCCATGCTGATCAATGTTGTATCCTAGGTAATGGACCCTGTCCATGCCGAAGGATCATTTTTCCAAGTTGACATATAGCTTGTGCTGTCGCAGGGTGTGCAGAACCTGCTGAATATGCTGCAAGTGTTTATCCCAAGTCTTGCTGTAAATTAGAATGTCATCCAGATAAACCACTACAAAAGTATTGGTGAATGGTCATAGGATATCGTCCATCATCCTCATGAAAGTGGCTGGAGCATTTGTCAAACCAAAGGGCATGACCAACCATTCAAAAAGGCCTTCCTTTGACTTGAAGGCGGTCTTCCATACATTTGTCTATTCTATCGGAAACTGGTGGTAGCTAGACTTCAGATCAATCTTACTGTAGTATTTGGCCCCCGTGAGTTGATCAAGGAGGTGATCGATTCGGGGAATCGGGTACTGGTTTTTGAATGTGATTTTATTCAGAGCCCGATAATCAATACAATATCGCTAGGTTCCATCTTTCTTTTGTACCAGCACGATTGGGCTCCTGCAAGGTGATGATTTGGGGCGGATGTGCTCCTTGTGGAGTAGTTCTTGGATTTGTCTCTTGATCTCCTCATTCTATAACAAAGAGCGATGATAGACTAGCCCATTGGGTAGCGGTGCACCGAAGGTCAGATCGATGGGGTGTTTGACTTGGCAGTGCAGAGGTACCCCTGTAGGTGAGGAGAAGATATCTGAGTATTCTTCTACGACCTTATCTACTTGCTTCTGCTGTGTGTAGAGGTCGGTCGCAGAGACCCTGGATGTGGCTGTGATCTTTTGCTTATTCTAAGAGCGAATCATGAAGAAGACAAACTTCCCCGTCTGAGAGATGACCTTCTTGCATTTCTTAGAAGAGATCAAGGAAATAACACTAGGTGGGACTACCTCAGGTACCCTGTACAATTTCCTGTTCAAAGTAATAATAACACTACGAGGCCTAGAATCATATACAACATGATGTTTCCATAAATAAGGTTGGTCCAAAAGAACATCACAAACTTTGAGAGGAGAAACATCACACAATACCTCGTCTTTGAAGGGCTTGATGCCGTACGACAGTCGACACTGTTGGCTGACATGGAGATCACTTCCTTGGCGGAGCCATCCAATGGTGTATGGTTGTGGGTGCGACGTTGTTGGCAGGGCCAGCCGCTTGACGACCTCTGTTGAGATGAGGTTATTTTGGCTACCGCTATCAACGATGAAGTGCAATGGGGTGCCTTTTACCCACACTTGTGAATGGAAGAGGCACTCTCCTTCTTCTGGCTCATATGGTTCACCAGGCTGGAGCTTGGTGGTAGCAACAGTGGCACTAGGTTCCGCATCAATGATCCATCTTCCACTTTCTGGTTCTGTCTCGAGTCATAATCTAGATATGATTCAGAGGCTTTCACTTCGGCCACCAACAACTACTTTGAGCGGCAATCAATAGTGTTATGCCAAGGGCTCCTATGGAAGTCGCACCACTTCCCGATATCTTTCTTTGTCTTTTCGATGTCCTTCTTTGCTTGCGGCTTGGACTGGTTGTCCTGATACTGTCCATATTTTCTCTTTCCTTTGTTCCGTCGGTTGGGGCCGCCCTTTCCTGTCTATTTTTGTGAGGGGTTCCCAGGCCCAAATTGCTGCGTCTTTTGTTTGAGCTTTTGCTTGATTTTGACGACATGTCGGTAGGCCGCACCCAAGGATGATATGTCCAGAAATTCCATTTTGGTTTGGATGTATCTATGCAGAGCATTGCGATACTTGAGCACCAGATGTCACTCCGAATCTTTGATACCCAACTTGGCGTGCAAGGTATGGAAGATATTTGTGAAATCTGGCACTGCTTGGTCTCTTTCTTGCCATAGTGTGGTCCATTTGGTATACAGGTCGTCATAAATTCCGACAGGGTAGTATTGTTCCTTAATAACATCCCTGAAGGATTCCTAGGTGGCCATAACTGAAAATAATGAGGTTTCCTCTATTTCCTTTTGCTCACAGAAAGTTTCCCACCAATCTTTGACATGGGGAACGACTTTGAGAAGTGCAAAAGTAATCTTTTCTTTATTCAAAAAGTTATGGACATAAAAATAACATTCTAGTAGATTCAACCACTTGTCTACATCATCTGCATCTATCTAACCTTCAAATATAGGAATATTGAAGTTTATTTGTACCTTGAAGGGGGCAACACCTCCATTCTAAGAAGATGCGTCGCCTGTTGGTAGCCGCCGAAGGATTTGCGCGAAACTATCCATCATCTCGTTCCTCTGTTGTGTGAGGGATTCCTTAATCAACAGTTTGAAAGGATCTTCTATCCCTTCATCTTTCTTTTCTCTTGCCATGGGAGGTCGCTTGGGCGTGCGAGAGATTCTTTCCTCAAGAGAAACAAGCTCGAGACCCAACTCTTTGTACTCCGACCTCGTTGGGGACATGCATTAAGACGACAAGGAGCAGACCGCTCTGATACCACTGATCCAGATTTTATAAGAAGAAGGAAATGAATACAGATTATTAACAGGTTCTTAACACAAAATAACATAGATATAGTAAAACTAGTTTTCTATTCAATAACGAAATAAAGTTGAAACTGTAAAATGTAGCGGAAGCAAGCTTGCTGGAATGGTGGCGGCTTATCTCTAAGAAGAGATGTGACGGCAACGTGCATTTGCAAGAAGAAGGTTACAATGAGGATCTGAAGGAATTTTTACAATCAGAAAGAATGCCAAAAACCCTAGACATCCAAATACCTAACCCTAGGAGATGAAGCACCAAAAGTCATGTGGGCCCCGTTTGGGTAAGTTAGTACATCAACTTCCCGGGGTCGTAACTTTTGCATACGATATCCGTTTTAGGTGTGTGATAGCCTGTTGGAAAGGTATCATCGAGGAGATTCATTTTGGGGGCTCAATCATTCCTTTTTATATCAATGAGGAGCTATATCTAAAAAAATCTTCACTTAGGCCCTCAAAATGGCCCCGAAAGTTAAAACTGCTAAAAATAGTAAATTGCCAAAATTGTCAGAAAACTTTTTTGAGCCAGTTGGAAAAGGTGGGTGGCCACCGATATCCATCTGGATCAACCATGCACCAAATATGTACCAATCATTCATCAAATACACATAAACTATGACTGATTAAGATGTACCAACATCGTCAACTATACACCTCATGTATGTGCCAACTCATCAACTACTTGTCTCAACCATGTACCCAACATCTGCCTCAACCAAAATCCCTCATCAATTTCATCATCCAAATCTGATTTGTAACTCTGTAATAGACTTGGTGTATATGATCACATACCTGCAAACCTTCCTTAACTTTAACAACAAGAGACTAACATTTTCATCAGACTTTACTTTAGTCTCACATGACTAATTTTGGATTAGTCAACAACCCTAATTTGAAATAATCATAACTATGTACCTGTAATGAATAAAGATATGAAAATAGTACACAATGTTCTTCATTGTCTTTTATGCAATTCCTCCATGTTTCACTACTTGGAATCTCTCAGAAAATGAGTTATAGCAAAAATGACATACCTTGTTGAATTCTGGCTTATTATAGAGAGAGAACTTGTAGAGCGTGCCCCACATAGAATATTTGTTGTATGGATATGAAAATGGTAAAAAAAATACTACAGACTGTACTCTAACCAATACATTTGGTCTTACTGAATTTGTATTTTTTATGAAGAAGTTATGATGTTTTTACCCGAAACACCTGTTTTAGACTAGTTTCATGACTAGCCACAAACCCTATTTTCCACGGAGTGCAACTCCAAAAATACAATGAACCACAAGATGAAATGTTTATCACAGCTACTTGGATATGTTTCCTCAACGACCTCCATATTTCACGATTTGAATCATTCTAGAAAAAAATTTATTGCGAAAATGGTGAGATGACCTATAAATAACATACCTTAGAAAGCATCATCAAAAGAATTTATCCTCCCTTGAATTTCAGCCTTCTTTACTTCACCTTCCCTCTGAAATTCACCTTAGATATCCTTTGGTTACCTCAATCACTTGTAGATATTCAATATGCTCAAGTGTAATTAAAATGAGATACCCTTGCCTCCTATTTATACTTTTATGTATCTTTCTCAAGGGGTTACCTTCTAACCATCTTAAACCACTTTCCTTATTTTAGGGCTAACCCACTTCTAACCACTTGTCCACTTAGTAATTTCTCGATTAAATTTATTATTTAAATAATTTCTTTTGTATCCAATTTGACTTATAGTACACTCATCAGTTCCCTTTATTAATTAAATAATTTCTTCTTTGCAACCACTTTGACTACTTTGACCTTTTGGGGCTTCTAGATGACTCACAAGGGTTCTCCAACTTCACATGGCCATAATTCTCTAACCGTGAGGAGTTATGTGATGTTCCACATACCACCGGAAATAACATGACATATAATATCCATCTAGAATAGTCTTACCTTCAAATATATTAAAACTCATACCATTATACATCAAACAAACTCGGGTCCATTACCCAAACCTTTGTGCTACCAGAAGTTTCTACTGGACTTTATTCAAGGGTTGACATCAATGAAAACCAACCCAAATAATCAACAATCCTTCCTTCACTAGTTTCCAGATCTTCTGACAAAAATACCCGATCCAAAATGTTTTGAAATAGTCTCTGTGCTAGATCGACCATTACACCAGGTTGGAACTAGTTCATCTGGAGTTATATCCACAAGAGAGTGTGCTTGAAAAATATTATTGAAATATCCAGCCAGTAGGTCCTGATGTGCCGAAGCTCCCCACACTTCCCCAACATTTAAAGTGATATTAATGTCCCCTGTTTCTATCAATTTTTTATGAGCTAACAGTCCCCTGGCGGCCAACTTGTCCCAAAATAATTTTCTGTCATAGCAGGGTCCATAAACATTAAGTAGCGAGATTGACTGATTGTTCCAAAGACAGGTACCTGTCATAAAAGTTCCACCACAACAAAGGTAATGGACTAGTTCAAGTTTTGTAGGGTCCCAAGTCACTGCAAATCCCCCAGAAGTACCTATTGAGCTAGCAGCACAGGTTAGTCAAGAGAGGAGAAATTTGTTCAAAAATAACCTGGCCTTCAGACCATCGACCAACGTTACCCATAAGCTTATATAGGGTAATAACATAAGTATATATTATTATTATAATTATATATAGGGTAATAATATAAGTATATATTATTATTATAATTATATATAGGGTAATAATATAAGTATATATTATTATTATTACTATATTAGATTATATTAGTTCATATGATATTAGTGTTCCATGACTACCAATCCCTTTACACCACTTCATTAATATTCTAGTGAAAAAAAACACTATATAATCTTCCAGTGAAAAAAAAACACTTATCAATAATCCTCTAGTGAAGATGCACCATTAACCACAAGAAAATCATAGGAAGAAAATACAAGGGACACAATATTGTATCAATATTCATCTAATTTTATATGAACATTCACCATTAACATAAACAAATGAAAAGAGGAAAACACAAGAAAGAAGAGCACCCCGATTTTTAGTGGTAGAACCCTTGTTATACATAGGAAAAACATTTATTGAAAAATATGAACCACTTCATTAATCTTTAAACCTGTTACAATAAACCTCCAATACTTCTCAAGAATAGAACTCTTTATGACCCTCTATAGTGAGAATACCACTTCACATGATGAATGAGGAATAAATGAAATCTCACCTACCAAACAACTTAGGCACCTATATTGAAGAACCACTTAGCTGTCTATTTTAAGTGAAAAAAATAATTATCAATATTTGACCCTCGTAGCTTCTTATTCAAGGAAAATCAGAAGCAAGACCATACACTTGAGAAATAACATGTCACTCCTTCCAATATGGATAAGAATTAAATTAGATTATTATTATCTATCATTTATGAATGAGAATTAACCAAGAAAGATTCATTTGACCATATCATATCCTTTCAACATGTCAACTTTTAAGATCATAATAGTTAGTTTCTTCAAATGTACGAGCCTTCCAACATAAAGTGTACACAAGTTCCATTCTAGTGGCTTCCCCCAATGTTTCAGCATGTCTTAAGAAGAAACTTAAATCACCACCAACCACCACAAATTCCTTTTAAATAGATTGCCAATCATAGAAGTACTCCCAAAATTCTCCGCTTCCAACATAAGAACTATAAATATTCAACATAGAAAATAATAGAAGAAAAAAATAACCTAACTCTAAATACTCCAATTTAGTCCAACTACCCAAGTTAAGAACTTCAACCTTTACAAGGTGAAGCACTAATTCCAATATGTGATTAGCCAGCCTAATTTCCCTACAAAATCAAGGGCAGAAAAAGACCATTTTTTTTTAGAAAAGGAAACAATATACAAATAGATTTGTCCCCTTCAATCATAGTTTCCTACAACAATACAACAATAGAATGTTTGGTTTAAGTAACTTAACCAACCAATCGATGAGACTCTTCTTTTGGGGAGCAACCAACCCCTTGACCCTAGAGCCATCACTTTCTCTATGAACCTCTATAGTGAGAAGACCACTTCACATGATGGATGGGGAATAAATGAAATCTCACCTACCAAACAACTTAGGAACCTGTTTTGAAGAACCACTTAGCTGTCTATTTTAAGTGAAAAAAATAGTTATCAATATTCCTTTAGTATTCTATGAAGAGGCACCATTAACATAAGCAAATCATAAGAAGAAAATACAAGGGAAACAATCATTTATCAATATTCATCTAATTTTCTATGAACATTCACCATTAGCTTTTAGCATAAGCAAGTGAAAATAAGAAAACAAATATAAGAAAACACAAGAAATAAGAGCATCAAGATTTATAGTGGTAAAACACTTATTATATATACCAAAAACATTTAATGTCAAATACAAACCACTTCATTAATATTTAAACATGTTACAATAAACCTCCAATACTTCTCAAGCATAGAGCTCTCTATGAAACTTTAGCTGCCTATTTTAAGGAAAAGGAAACAAAAAATATATCCCATTAACTCTAATTACACTCTTGATATATACATAAATTCTCCACTGATAATAATCACCACTAGAAATGCCATCTTACTGACACTAAATACATCACCAAAAGGAGAGATTGAATAACATTACAACATATTTAACGTGATATCTTAAAACAGTTTACAATTGTCAATGAAGTACCATCCCAATTTGGGACGAAATCCAAAATGAAATTCTTTATAGAAATAAGGTTTGGCTAAAGAAAGCAACTCCGAGTTCTATGTATGAAAAGGATTTCTGAGTGGATATAGCTCTTTCATTAAAATGACATATATTCAATTGGTCTTGTATCAGGTTGTCATGAATATAAATGACACAGTTCTGTGCCAATCCTTTTACACCACTTCCCAATAGTTCCGTGAATGCCACAACAACCCTAAGGAAAAACATATGACATGTTCTGTGCATGCCCCAATAGTTCTCACTTCCCAACAATTCTTTGCATTCCAACAATTATTTGCATGCCCCAACAGTTCTGTGCATGCCAAATTGGCATGCACATCAACCTTATGGCTGCTGTGCATGCCAATTTGGCATGCACATAATCCCCAAGGAAAAACATACGACATGTTAACTCAAATGGGATTGGATATTCATAATGAATACCCTATACTAGTAATGAATCAAATAAGGTAAGATTTTATGTTCAATATGGAGTTACTAACCCATGATCTCTTATGCATAAGATGAATCCAATCACTACTTAGTAATGCATGCTTTCCATATATAAATTACATTACACTAATGTCTAGTCATAACATCATGCCTGTACATACCCATCGATTTATATAGCGTAATAATATAAGTTTATATTATTATTATTATTATAATTAGTTTATATCAGTTCATATGATATTAGTCTCCCATGACTACAAATCCTTTTAAACCACAGTTCTGTGCATGGCTACTGTGCATGCCAATTTTACATGCACAAAATCCCCAAGGGAAAACATATGACATGTTAACTCAAATGGCATTGGATATTCATAATGAATACACTATACTAGTAATGAATCAAATATGGTAAGCAACATTTCTGTGCATGCCAAATTGGCATGCACAACAACCATAGGTCTTATGTGCATGCCAAATTGGCATGCACAACAACCATATGGCTGTTGTGCATGCCAATTTGGCATGCACAAAAGCCCCAAGGAAAAACATATGACATGTTAACTCAAATGGCATTGGATATTCATAATGAATACACTATACTAGTAATGAATCAAATAAGGTAAGCTTTTGTGTTCAATATGGAGTTACTAACCCGTGATCTCTTATGCATACGATGAATCCAATAACTGTTTAGTAATGAGTGCTTTCCATATATAAATTACATTACACTAATGTCTAGTCATAACATCATGCCTATACATATCCATAAACTTATATAGGGTAATAATATAAGTATATATTATTATTATAATTAGCTTATATAAGTTCATATGATATTAGTCTCCCATGACTACCAATCCTTTTAAACCACAGTTCCATGCATGGCTGCTGTGCATGCCAATTTGGAATGCACAGAAGCCCCAAGGAAAAACATATGACATGTTAACTCAAATGGCATTGGGTATTCATAATGAATACTCTATACTAGTAATGAATCAAATAAGGTAAGCTTTTGTTTTCAATATGGAGTTACTAACCCATGATCTCTTATGCATAACATGAATCCAATCACTTCTTAGTAATGGGTGTTTTCCATATATAAATTACATTACAATAATGTAATGTCATAACATCATGCCTGTACATACCCATCATCTTATATAGGGTAATAATATAATCTAAGTATGATCAATCTTCATGTCAATATCTAAATATGATATCACCATTATGTGGTGTTGGTCTCAAAATTAACAAAAACTAAGAAGCAATTAACATTTATCTCCAAAATTCATCTTCCAAAATCCACGTGCTCATTTTCTACTGATAATTTAAATATCACTGTAACAATAAAAAGAAAAACCAATAACACATATTAGCATATACTTTATTAACAAATATTTAAAAAATATTTAACTTTATTAAATAACAATGAGAAAGAATAACATACCCAAGCAAATCATCAAGATTAACATAACCATGTGAGCAAGAATAACATACCCAACCGAAGTTCCACAGATATAAGATTCAACAATTTCATCTTCCAAAATCCATGTGCTCTTTTTCTACCAATAATTTAAACATCACCGTAACAATAAAAAAAATGATAACACATACTAGCATATACTTTATCGAAAATATTTTAAAGATATTTAACTTTATTAAGTAACAATGAGAAATAATAACATACCCAAGCAGATCATCAAGATTAACATAACCATGTGAGCAAGAATAACATACCCAACCGGAGTGCCACAAATATAAGATTATTGCTCTCTCTAAATATTATCACTTTCAAAATAGTTACTCTCCATATTAAGCCATTCTTTGCATAAATCTTTAATTTTCTTTTATAACCAAATGCTTTTTCAACATTGCCTACATGATCTAAACAAAGTAAGATCATATCTAGCAATTTTTTAAATAAAAAAATTGTGTGCTTGTAAATTCTCTTATGTACATGCATAAAGCTCACAAATCTCCATATCAATCCATTCTTCAAGGAAAATACTTATCTCCTCTTTTGCAGATGAATAGATGGAATAGTGGAATTCACTTTGTTGTATGCAGAAAACACATCTCCATATTACACCATTATTGGACAAGAAGGCAAAGAATGCAATCGAAGAAAATTTGGAATCTTCCCCTTTTTTGATGTGGGATAGAGTTTGTTCTCAAATAATCAAATGCTCAAGTTCAAAATTGTCTGCATAATGATCTAAAATTTAAACATGTATAAATAAGATCATGTAATTATGTTTTTAAATCTAGAATAGTTCGGGTTGAATCATGATATAATCTTAAATAAGATCGGTATCCAAGTGAATTTAGAATCTTCCCTCTTTTTGATGCGGAAGATCTATTTTGTTCTTATATAATCAAATACTATATTTCAGAATTAGGTTTGCATCATGATCTAAATATAAATAAGATTGAATGTACCATTTTAGATGATGATAAGCTTATATAAGAGTTCTCTATATTTTAAAATGATTGATTGAAGCGTTGAGAAGTTGTAGAGACAATAACTGAGTAACCCTTCTATGAATAGGAAAGTATTAATTAAAAAGTTGATCAAACATAAATTTGAAAAAAGTAAAAAAAAATATGCATATTTAACACAAATAAGATTGAACACTTATATATAAAAGGCCCAACATAAAAACAAACTAAAACTCACTAATGTGCCATGTACATACATTTAATTAAGCATAATCCTAAATAGATGCATCCTTCTTAGGTATGGATGCATCCTCCTCAATCCCAATCTCCCGCACTCTCTTCTCCACATTTCCCTATAACACATTTCAAATTTGTACATTTGAAAATTAAATTTAAATGATTTAAAAAAATAAATTGTAGTTTTAAATTTTGAAACATGTAATACATGTGATGTGCCAACTTGAATATCATCAACCACATAAGAATATGGAATTCCCATGGTCGGTTGAGTCACAGTCTTACCCACCATACCCTACGATTCAATAAATTATATATTGTTTAAGACATTTTTCTTTTAAATTAATAATTTAAATGACATTACAATTTTCATATATAACTAAATTTGTTTTCAACATGCAATGATACCTGTGAACTCCCACCCTCTTCAAAACCTCCCAATGAGAATTGAGACAAGCCTGCCCAAATAGTGGGAGACAAAACATGAATATGTGTTTACATTAATACAAAAAAATAAAAATCATGCATGTTGATTATTCAACAAGTCCTGAAGTTTGGACAACTAAAGTGGATATTTTTAAGCACATACCTGATTCAACCCTTCCAAATTTAAGCTCGATGAATCAAGTCCCCTATTTACTAGAGATTCATTTAACAAATGAACAAACTGCAATGAATGACGATAAAAAACCAATTATTTTTAAAGATACAATGATATGTATCTAGAACTACAAGAAAACTATCCTCAAATGCATGAAAAATTTACTAACTGTAACACATACCAATCCGGTGTTTGGTTCATCATTTTGAATTAACTCCTTCAAACTATTATGACAATGTTTCACATACTCTCGTATATCCTCTATGGACATGGGATCTATATCCTCATTTGTTTTGTAAACAAATTTGACACGAGAATTGGCTTCAATTCTCTGACAGTTCAAACCAACATCAACACCATAAAAAAATGATTCTAAATTTTCCCCGATTGCATTCCTGGCCTCCTTTTCAACATTTGATGTATCTCACATATATGAATGCGAAAAAAATGCCCCTTTTGGATGAGATACCAAAGGTCATGAAGGCCTTTGCAATGCTGCATTTCAGTATGCCCATTTTCGATTATATGTTCGTCTTTTACTAGCCCCATAATAACTGGATGATAGGCTGGTATAATCAGGGTGCATGCCTATGAAAAACTATGCATAAAAGAGTCTATCAAAGTAATTTGGCACCTCATCATTCCACAACAACTTTCCATATGCTACCAAAAATCTATTATAAAGGTGTCCTGCTATGTTGAGGTGCTTAAAATATTGCACCTTCAACATCTTTCGTTTTGGCCCCTCTTTGAAATTAAACATAGAAATTGCATATTTTTTTTAAAATCTATTTTTTACTACTTCCCATTTATCGTGGCCCATCACCTCCGAATTTCGTCTCCTCGTCAAATCGATAAAACTATTAGTCATTGGCCCCATCTTTTTATATGCATCCATAAAGTTTTGCAATGAATGCAAAACGATCTCCAAGCTTTGCTTACTCTCTCGAGGGAGATCCAAGCACTTCAAATCATTTTGTAGCCTTCTTTTAACACCTGCGCATCGTTTGAGAGTCATTGCTTCAATATACCCTTCCCAAGGAAGCTCATCACCAACATTTGAGGGATAGGTGGACGTAGGTGTGTAATATTCTGTTTCTTGATAACACCCCCTAAATCCACCTTCACCCTCTTCACCAACATTGGAATCTTCATGATAAGAACTCTCTCTTTCATTATCTTCTCTTGCAATAAACTCATCCTCTACACATACACATTTGAAACTAATTACACCATTTAACAGAAACAAAACACACACACACACACACATATATATATGCACACAAAAAAAAATAAAAATAAAAAATTACCGAACATATTTTCTTGTCGTGATGCATTCCCTGCATTCTACGGTGTTGGAGTATTAATGTGCAACCTATCTAAGAAAGATGCATCCATAACACTATTTTGAGCACATTCTCTGGATGATCTATTCATAGATTCATTTGATAATCTCCTCCTTTGACTAGATTACCTTTGGTCACTACTAGTTGCCCCTCCAAAGTTTCCATGCCTTGCTGAGATACGGGTCTCTGACGTCCTCAGAGTCTCAATTAAAGAAGGGGTTCATCTTACTCCTTCATTGGATATCCTAGAGCATTTGAAAGACATTTTTTTGAGACTCTTGTCTCAACATCTCACCTTGATCTAGATATCCTTTGAAAATCCATGAATATGAAAGTTCATAAGTTATAGAAACATAAAATGGAAATATAATTTATAAAACAACTTGAAGACATTTAAGCATTTATAACAACTTC
>ML804607.1:129113-144132 GCA_009831015.1 Picea engelmannii | reverse complement strand
ACACACACACACACACATATATACACAAAAAAAAAATAAAAAAAAAATTACTGAACATATTTTCTTGTCATGATGCATTCCTTGCATTCTACGGTGTTGTAGTATTAATGTGCAACCTATCTAAGAAAGGTGCATCCATAAAACCATTTTGAGCACATTCTTTGGATGATCTATTCACAGATTCATTTGATAATCTCCTCCTTTGACTAGATTACCTTTGGTCACTACTAGTTGCCCCTCCCAAGTTTCCATGCCTTGCTGAGATATGGGTCTCCGACGTCCTCAGAGTCTCAATTAAAGAAGGGGTTCATCTTACTCCTTCATCGGATATCCTAGAGCGTTTGCGAGGCATTTTTGGAGACTCTTGTCTCAACATCTCACCTTGATCTAGATATCCTTTGAAAATCCATGAATATGAAAGTTCATAAGTTATAGAAACATAAAATGGAAATATAATTTATAAAACAACTTGAAGACATTTAAGCATTTATAACAACTTCAAAGCATCAAAGACATATATTGAAAAAACTAACAACTATTTTTTTTACTATGATGCTATATATAATGAATATGAAAACATTTAAATATAAAATTTTTTAACATGTAGAGAATAATCTATATTTATGTGTAAATTGTAGAAGGTAATTTATAAGATAATCTATGCATGTAACATGTAGAAGGTAATTTTTTTATAATGTTTATTAAAGAGTTATTTAAATTATTTTTAAGATTCCTACCAAAGTGAACTTGTTGTGGTATATCTTGGATAAAGAGACTCATCCTTAGTGTACCAAAGCATAGGACAATGCCTGTGTCCCACTCTTCAAGAATAATCAATAAAATACAGTATGAGACTAGGGATGGAGGGTAATAATGAGTAAAAACTAATATGTTTTGTACTCATTATCCCTCACCCAGGGCACAATTTTTTCCACCACCATCAAACTCCTAAACCTATGGTTCTAATCCAATGTTCTAAACCTAGATGGTGATGCAATATGAAGGAAAACTAATTTAACTAGTACCTTATAGAATATTGAGATATAGGATATATGAACTTGCAAATTACTTAAATTACATTAATAAATGCATCTAATAAAATTGAAACAAGGAAAAATAACATAAAATTTCTTTATTGGTATCAGTGTCATCTTTTTCTTTGGGCATGGACAAACCTTGACTTGACTTAGCACTCGTTTCAATACTTATTTTGTTATCTGATTTTGGGTTATAATGCTAATTTTCATTAGAATATTTAAATCTGTCGACAATCAAGGAACACAAAACATCAAAGAATCATTGGAATGGATACATCCTCTGCCCCACCCACCACCCTGGGAATATATTAAGGTGATAGATCCTCAGCCTAAATTTTTCCAGTTCGAGTCTTATATTCACTGATGAAATATTATGGAATAAATGGAATCGATGGGAATAAAGATTCACATGGGCCAGTGCTTAACATACTGGTAATAGTAAGATGCCATTTTTGTAGCAAACATATACATATCATAGGTAACAATACCACTCTTTCACCAATAGCAAGTTGAACCTAATTGAAACAAAGTAGTAAAACCATAGTAGAGCTTTCTCCATATTACAGAGATCACGAGCTTCTACATAGATGAGATAGTGTAACCAATACAGTACCATCTTCAATAAGAGTGAATAGCAGCGGTAAACATACTCCATTCATACTAGTAGATATCAATAATATGAAAACCACTATTAGTATAGGCTATAACTCTAACCCTTACCTATTGCACTCATTCAAGCTCATGATTAGTAGTAAGATCTTATACATGCTACTTGCTCATTGATTAGTACAAGTCCATTGCATCATGTTCAATAAGGGTCATACAATCAAGATCTCTTTGATTACCATTGTTTAGTGTCCTATTAAATAAAGGTTAATAATAGGAATAACTAATGAAGCTTGTACTTTATCAACCAATATGAATGGACTAGATACATGGAGAACATAGACATATAGAGATAAGGTATACGTGCTTCCTAAACTGATCCTTATCATTACTAGTTAGGTCAGTGTTTCTAGCTTTCATGAAACAGGTTAAGCTTATCCTATGTATTTCACCTAATTAAGGTGTGATTACCATCCATATCCTTATGAGAAAAAGGTCACTAGTGTAATCTCAATGTTCTTTGTAGATCATATGTGGTTTCATTACTCCATATAGGTAATTACTGGAATACTTATATAGCTAACAAGGATAAGTAGATGTATTTACCATATTAGTTAGGTTAGTACTATTTCCATTATGCTAATAAGGGTATGCTTTCTGTAATAACAAGCTTCATTGAATACACATAATACATAACATATAGGATTCTATTACATATAACACAAGATTAAGAAAATATACGTGATTACTTTCTATCATGTAACAATATAAGGTCATGCTTGTTCAATCTCTTAGTACTAATCCACTCTATATGCTTATTTTACAGTTTCCATATTAGGTTACTATGATTACACTATCTCTGAGTAATAAGTATCATTACCTATGCTCTTTATTGGTACTAGTAAGATCACTTAGCTAACTCATGTACACAGATTATGGAAATAAGGTAGAGCTTAATAAAAAAACACAGCTATACTATTAAGAATTTGACACCACAGATTCATTAGTAATGATTACTATGATGATTGAGTGAATAAGGAGAAGTAATACCAATAGCTGACGTGGTGCTGATATACTAAGTGTAGTACAGGTGATGACTGATCTAATGGGATTACAAGGGTATTTATAGAAGAGTAAGTCCATGATGTGTTGTTATTGAGTCCTTTGGTCACTACTGATATGATAGTACTGTATAATCTTATTATCATGATGTTCTCACCAAATGATGTTGTCAGTTATTAGAAAAGAGTATATTATATACAACACAGTGAATTAAGCACAGTGATCAGACCACAATTGTGAATGATTAAAGTTTGTCATATTAATAAAGATTAAATACATATTCATGGCACACTATTTGATGGTTGTTTCAATTAATTTAGGACCTGATACAATTCTAGAAACTAATTGAGGGTTTAAGTCCTATAACAACTTCAATTTGTTGTTGGAACATTTCATTTCCCAAGTGCTAGTATTTAAGGGTTTGTTGATTCCCTGGTTTAACACACAAAATATTTAAATCATTTGGCATAAATATAATATACACACACTAGAGTATAATATATTTGCACTTAGAATTAAAACGATTCATATTAAAGTTCGAAACACTGACAATGGCATATTATCCTATATGAAATCTAATGGTATATTCCTATATTTAGATGTGTAGATAGGTGAAGTAAATAAGAATCTGATCTTGTTTAATATTAACTCATTTCTAGCACTATTTTGAATGGGTAAACACTCGTTGTTTTATGGAGAACTAATCCCTTCACTTTCATATGCATGGTTAATATTTCACCTAAAAATAAACACTTCTTAAACTCTAATGACAAATTTCTATTGGTTTGAAGAATTTCAATATTCATGGTATCTAGTTTGTCTTTGCACGAATCGGATTGTTGATAACCCACACACTTATACTTAATTTGTATTTGATGCTAACTTGTGAGATTAGTTTTGGGAAACAAGGATACATCAATCTCTTTTCCATGCACACTATATTTACATCAATCTTTGGAAAATAGATTTACATGCAAAATTTGAATTAGCACAGTGAATTAGAAAAGAGTATATTATATACAACACAGTGAATTAAGAACATTGAATTCACTGTGCTTAATCTTAAAGGCTATGCCATTTGGCAGAGGCAATATACCCTGAAAATATTTCTATCTGAAATTAGGGTTGGAAGGAAGAAAATAGGATAGGCTTGCAAGGGGAGGAAGCAGAATGCTAGACTCTATCTGTACAAAAGTTGAAACCGAGTGCAATCAAATTAAGAGAGGAAGAGGATGAAATTGTTTGGTCTAAAAACAACTCATCAGGAAGATACAAAACATAGTTAGGATATAAAGCAATGTTTCAGGTAGAGGAGGAAAATGATCGGAAGTGGTGGTGGAAGTTTGCATGGAAAATAAAATCCCCTATAAAACAAATATTTTTCCTTTGGCTAATTCTTGCAAACAAAATATTGACTTGGGATAATTGTAAAAAGAGAGCATGGCATGGGACATGAAGATGCATCTTCTGCAAAAGTAATGATGAGACCCTACCTCACTCGATGATAACATGTCCTTTTACAAAATAAATATGGGAGGAAGCTCTTAAATTAGCAGGCATAAATGGTAAATGGCAGGGATATACTATAGTGGATTGTCTAGATATCTGGTTTAAGACAAAATCTGTCCAGGCTAATAAAGCTCTTCCTTGTATAGTCCTTTGGGCCCTTTGGCTAGCTAGGAATGATATGATCTTTCAAAATAAAGAAATGTGTGCCCATTCAAGTTTTTTTCTCAAATCAAGTATGCTTATGAGGGAGTGTGGAAACCATGTACAAAAAAGCCTTAAAGAGTGGTTCCTAGTCCAAATATTGAAAAAACATATGCCTAGGGATACTTTGATGGGGTAAGTCAAGAGAATTATGGGCTGGGGGGACTATTGAGTGAGGCATAAGGTTTTCTCGAATACCCCTCCCATGTTTCATATAGAGTCTAGTGGCAGGCCATAACATAAAGAGTTTGTCTATTGTGTTAAGTTAAGGCATCAATAGTGCCTGAAGACATGTTTGGTTGCCGACCATACTTAGCTTAGCGAATTGAGAGAATTTCCTTGAAAGTTTCATTGTGCTTAATTCACTGAACTAATTACACTAATTTAGTAGGCTAATTACGCTAATTTAACATGCTAATTATGCTAATTTAACAGGCTAATTTATAAAAATAAGATAATTTATAAACCAAGCTAATTTATAAAACAAAAACATACATGCTTCAAAATTACAGACTCCTACACCAGACTCTCAACGACCGCGACCAACTACAATAAACAATGATAACAACGACCAACAACACCATAATATCAGCGACCAACAACGACCAACATCGACAACAATGAAAAACAATGAAAACATCGACTAACAACACTAGAATCATGCACTAGAATGTCAACAACTTGAAAAGGATGGACTGAACGATGTGGGCAATATATAAAACCTTTTTTGGCCGAAAGTGTTTTTCGGACGAAAAAAACTTTAAGTCGAAAGATGTTTCAGCCGAACAATCTTTCAGTCGAAAGGATGTTACCGAATGAAAAAATCTGTCCCGCTAGTAAGTTTTCGGTCGAACAAATCTTTCGACCGAAAATATGTTACCGGATGAAAAAATCCATCCGGCTAATATTGTACACAAAAATTTAGGGTGTCTTCATGGTACCGTTCGATTTGACGTCCAAAGGTTTGGCAGAAACATTTGTCGATCGAAAAAATAAGACTTTCGGCCGAAAGAGGTATTAGTTCAGCCGAAAAAAGGTCTTTAGGAATTTTGGAGATCCGATTCTCACAAAAGTGTCACCCTTCTTCATGATTTTACCCCACAACGAGCCCAAAATCTACACTTCACATGGTCCGATTTTTGAATTTCCTTGATATTACTTTTCTTCTTGTATAAAAAATAATAAACAATTGCTTGTTTAACAACTTTACCAAACTATTTTGTGGTTAGCAGAGTCTTTTTGTTGGGCTTAGATTGCATATACCTAATGTTTCCTTTGTAATCATTTTCCACTATATGGGCTTTCCAAAGAAAATGTCATGTATATACGAAAAACTTGCATGTTATGATATGACCCTAAAGGGGGACATATACGTGGTTAAATGTATATGATATGACCCCAAGGGGGAGAACATATGTGGTTAAATATATATGTAATGAGGTAAATGCATATATAATAATGGTCATCCTAATAAAGGGGCCACATGTGTAATGTTTGAATAGGTATATATAGATATCATGTACTAGTTATTTATGGAAGATGTGATTTGGATGTATAAATGTATTGAAGTATTTGAAGGAGGTTCCCCTATTATTTAAGGATAGTGTAACACATCTCTCTTGTCTATCTTGGAGTTGTTATCCATTCTCACATTTTGTGTACATGGTGTGTACTTTGATTTATTGTTTTATTTTAAGTATTTTATACATGACATTTGGTATCATAGTATACGATCCTCGGGTTTGGCTTCTTTAAATGAGTCATCTTGGTATTTTCACTTTAATTGCTTTTGGGAAGTTTTAGATAGTGAATTTTTTGGGAGCCTAGGGAGACAAAGAAAAGTATCTATGGTAAAATTGTTAGGTTTTGGTTCACTATTATTTTAGAAATATAGGCTATGGAAATTAAGGTTTTTGACTAGCCTTGAAATTAGTCTCAAACGAGTCATCTTGGAATTTTCGCTATAAATTTTGTTCTAGGAAGTTACAAATACTGAAAGTTTTGGGAGCTAGAGAAAAATAGCAAAGTACCCGTGGTAAATGTTTTTGATTCTGGTTCACTATACTTTTCAAGTTACATGTTGCAAAAGTTAGGGTTTTTGACTAGTACTAAAATTAGTCTCAAATAGGTGCTCTGGGTAAGACAGTGACATCTAATTTTAGAAATATCCAAATTGAGTGCCACTAGTTTCATTGGAAAGAATACGAACCATAGTATTTTAGGTCCATAATTTAGAATTATATCATAAAACTTGGACACGTGGCATGCTTTACAAGTTGACTCTCTCAAAAGGGAAAAAAATTAGCAAGTTTTGGGAAAGTTACCATAACTTTCACTTGGCACATATAAATTTGGTCAAGCCTAAGGAATGGTAGAGAAGACATATTAGGCTACAATAGGCCAAAATTTCAGACTTATAGGTGTGAAAGTTTCAAGGTTACCTCTTGTGGAAGTTCAATCAAGAATATAGTCTCCAAATAAAAGCTTTGAAAGGCAATTTATCTTGAAATTAACATAACTTTTGACTAGAAGGTCCAATTTAGGTGATTAAGTCATTGGAAAGATGAAACTAGGATGATATATTGGGAAAAGAATAATAAGCATTTTGGATCATTATTGTTTATACATTGAGGTTGGAATTTGAAATGTATGGTTGGATCCCAAGTAGAAATAATGGAAATAACTTACTTTAGTGGAGATAAAGATCAAAATGAGATCAATCCCAGTGAATGGTTGAGGATGATAAGGGAAATTTGTAGGACTCTTTTTGGGGCAAGTAATTAGTTTTATGGTGACACTCTAGAGTAGTTCTTGGTGGTATCTTTTTGGCCTCAATGCTCAACCCATTTTCTCTAGTGTAATTCTCAATGGTTAGCTATGCATGCATTTGTATCATTGTCAGAATTTATGTCACGATTATAGATCCCTTGCTTGGAATTATGTTATTTTTGTATATATCTTCTCTGGGCGTTGGAATAAAATAACCCATTGCCATTGTGTGAATCAAAACCATGTGATCTATGCCCTAGTGATGGTGAAGAGAGGGGTCAAGGGATGCAAATGGTAATTGGAAGAGGTCCATAATGCAACTAGAGTGATGAAACTCAAATGCAAAGGTGGGGGGAGGATTGATATGAAAGGTGTGATGGGACCATGAAATGATACATTTTTTCCTCTCTTTTGATAAAGTTTAAGTTTAATAAAGCCAATATTGATCCTCATACATAATAATTTCCACCTATCCTAGCCACAAATTGTATAAAGGTAAATATGGATTGCATTTCTTCATATTTTCATGTTTATGTTATAAAATTAGGGTAGAATTATGAGTTTTTATCTAAAATAAAAATAATAGTTGGTAACCATATACTCTAAAGAATGGTCAACAAAATACAGGTTGAAATTAATTCAAAGGAGCCATACAATGATGGTGATTTTTCAGAACCAGAATCAAAGGAAGCAAGTCAAATTCATTCACTGTTACACATGTGGAACACGCATGGAGTGAATCAAGGGGCAGTTTGAATGCATTCATTCATGCCCACAAATCTATACCTTGGAATTCGAGAGTTGTTGGTGTTCTGGCATTTCTGGATTGTGCATTTCCTCTGCAAATGTATCATACAATTCAATGGACAACATTTATATGCCCATAGATTTAGGGTTTTGTAAATGAAAATTGTTATTTGAAGATTCTCGTCCATGGCTATAAAAACTTAGTGCTATTCTTGTATTGGGGAGTGTGGATCAAATTAGAGAACCGATTTCTATTTTGTGAACATAGCTCTTAATTTTATGCAATATATATACATTTTCCTTTCATATGTGAGTGAATTCTAAGTGTTGTAGTTAAGTTTTATAGTTTGTTGAATCGATTTGGATTTGGCCCCACTTCAAAGAGGTACCCAACTATTGATTTTTGTAAATATTTCTTGTTTCTATTTTATTACTTTATAGAACTCCATTTTGCTTTATTATATGTTGTAGGTTTCCACACTTTATTTATATTGTAACTTTGTTTATATTTCAATTTTTATACTTTGTTCATAAGCACTTATACATGCCTAGTGTTCTTGTTATTTTATTTTCTAGCTATCAGATTAGTTTGCTAGAATTTTAGAGTGTGTATTTTGAATGAAGTTAATTTTAAATGGAATGAAATGGTTGTATAATTTGTGTTTCACTACCAAAGAATGTAAGGGAACCTTTTTAACCCAAAACTAGAATTAGCCACCAGTCAGACCAAGACACAATCAAAGTAGTTATCTTTGCTTTTGGTTTTTCAGTTCAATGATTTAAAAGTTTTATCTTGAGTAGAGTAGATTGTTATTCAAGTTACACACCAATCAATCTTCAGGCTCTTGATTCCGTGAATACAACATTTGTGTCTCACAAGTTCAATATGAACCCCAGGTTTGATAATTAAGTGAAGCCTTAGAATAACTGTCCTTTTAAACAACATATTTTAGTGTTGTCATTTTTGGCATCGTTGCCAGAGAGACACTAAAAGAATTAAAAATATCTAGTTTACATTGGTTTAGGAATCTTGTAGCATAAATTTTTAAATTCATTTAGGAATGAATGTAGAGGAATAGAGATGGTAAGACATGTTGGCCAAAATTTGGTCATCTATATTTTCCTGCTCTTGGATTAATAAAACAAAATGACATTGGAGGAAGAAAATTTTTGAACTATTAAAATTTCATGGCATAGTCCTCAGTCTCAGCTTCGCCACACATTTTTTGGATTCAAAATACAAGTTCGTATGCTCAAGATATCTAGGTTTGCGTTTAACCAATACAAAAAGAGCTTCTTCAATGTGCGGAAAAGCTAAATTTTCTTGGAATCATGATCATTCATTATGAAACCATACATCTTCTTGGATAATCTCTTGGTATACATCTTTCTATAGTTAGTTTATTTTCATTACTCTAATGTTTTTCCAACACTTAGAATTTTTCTTGTTTACCCTCTCTTATACTACATCTCTACTCTTCTGTTTTTCCCACACTTATAATTTTTCTTGTTTCCCCTCTCTTATACTACATCTCTCCTATTCTCTATACTTGGTTTTTTTTTTCACTTCACCTCACCTTACTCCTCTCTCCTCTCTTATAACCTCCGAACACTTAGTTTTATTTTTGTTTTCTTACCTCTTTACCCCCTCACTACACTCTTCCCTTGCCCCCTTTCATTACCCCAACACTTATTTTTATTTTTGTTTTCATGAGGGTAGACTCACTCATTACCCCCCCTCTCTTCCCTTACCCTGCTAACCCACTCACCCACACCTTCTCTCATCCCCTCACCACTCCTTACTTAATTTTTTTAATTCCTCGTGGACACACTCCCTTACCCCCTCACCTCCCTCATTCCCTTCTCTGTCCGCCCGCCACCTACAAACTACCCCCCTACCTCACCCTATGTCACCCCCTCACTTCCGCTCCCCTCATTTCTCCCCTCCCCTAAACTACCCATATCTTCCCCCTCTCATTTACCTTCCCACTTAAGCTTCACACCCAAACCTTATGTTAATCATCTATAAACTCCTAACCAATGAGATTGTTCCACATGGAAACCTATGAAATTATGACAAGTGGCATCCCACGATTGGATCACGTGGTGCATTCTTATTGGTGCCACATGGTATCTCATGGAGGGAGACACATGGCGTATTCTTATTGGTGACATATGACGATGTATTATTGGTTATATTTGACATCCAATGAAATTATGACATATGAAATTTGATTATTGGAGACACATGGCATATTCTTATTGGTGAAACATGGAAATATTTTAGTGGCTGACTCATCAGTGTTGACTGAGCAGATTGGAGGTTGATTTGGCATATAAAATATATTTTATTAATTAATTTTCTAAGAGAGGTCAAGCCCTTAAAGGGCCAAAGTCTTCTCTCTTTATGTTTCTTGTTAAATGTATGTTGCACTTAACATTATATGCCATTGTATACCAAACAATCACATGCATGTGGGATAGCATTTTCACCAAAAAAATTTGAATTTTCATGGAGAAAAACGAAATTTGATCAAGGGCCCACATTTGCCCATCAATTTTGATCGACGGTTCCTAAGTCATAATCTTCCAGAAGCCATAACATGAGCTCCAACTGTTAGAATCACACAAATTTTATATTGTTAGAAATTTATTTCAAAGAATAAGAATATGGTATAGGTTAGAAGGGATGAAAGTGGCCAAATTTTTCCAAAAAATTGAAATATCAGTCAACTTCATTTTTAATGGGTCTCTGTGACAACTCAACTTCATGAGCTCATATCTTGAGATCCAGGAGACGGATTTGGACAACCTTTATATTGTTGGAAATAGAAGACAATGAAGATAAAATATGAAGTGATTTATATGGATGAAAAATTGAATATCACTTCCAAAAAATTAAAATACAGTCCTCCTCTTTTAAGGGGCAATTAATTAAAATTTGAAAATAAAAGTTTATTTGAATTTTTTTATTAAAAAAGGAAAACGACCCATTTGAAATGATATAAGTTCATTAATGAAGAATTAATGAGGAATTAATTAAAGAGAATGCTTCAATAATAAAAGTGTATGGGAAATTCAAGAAAGGAAAAACCTTAACTACTCAAGTAGTTAAAAAATCTAATTTAAAAATAGAAGTGCTTCATCAAGGGTTCCATAATGAGAATTATCAAAGGGGAAGGGAAGATGATTAGAAGAAGAATAAGCTACAACCATGAATATACAACCAAGCTTCTAATCAAAGAAGATATATCTCCATCTTCTCCACTCTTTCTTTTCTTCTACAACATTTCTCATAACTTTATGCTTAAATCTCTGAATTGGGCATAAGGCTGAGTTTTTGAGTGTTGTTCTTGTATTCTTCAAAAATACTTTCTTATATGATCATGGAGTATTTATATCCATATACATGACTGTCAAATATTTTGTAATGAAAAACATTTTTCATGAATGAAACTCTACAAAGAATTGCTTTGGGGTTGATTTCTATTGTATCTTATAACTTTGAGTCTTAAGTATGAGATATTTGAAATTGATCTATCAAATTCTATTTTGATCTAATAGTAGTACTCTTTTAAAATGAGTTGAGATGATCAAATTATTCTCTCCTATTTCTCGTGAAGAATATATGGATGTATTTGTATATGATTAAGAAGATTGCGTATGTGATACTGGTTACAAAGAAGTTTTGATGTTGAAGCCCTCCTTCAATCTTTTCTTATTATTAAGAGATTTCTTGCTGCACATAAAGATTATATCAAGTTATTGAAGAACTATATCATTTCATAAATTCAAGCAATAAGGACCTAGGGGTTGTTTCCTTACCATTCTCATAATTCAAGATATTCAAGATATATCTTTTAGCCAAAGAGGAGTACCACCTCTTTAAAAACGCAGGGGGATTCATATCCTTGTGAGGTTTCCGTTTCAGTCCTTACAGATTCAAACATCAACAAGACACAACAACAAACTCATTGTATGATCCCTATAGTGTAAAATCCTATCACTTTCACCATAATATTTTGTGGTGAGTCTCTATTTCACTAAATTCAAAATCATGATAGTTTAGAATTCATTGTAGGTTTAGAGATTCAAGAGGAAATTTTTGTAGTGCAATAAGAGCCACCTAGTCAGCTCACAGACTGGCATGAAGAGTAGAGAAGTTTTAATTATTTTGGGTGCTGTAAGAACCCCTATATACTAGTTCATTTATGGGTAGGAGCTCTAAACCAACATGAAGAACTTAAATATGCTTAAGAATTTGTTGAATAAAGGACATACCACCACAAGGATCGTCTTAAATCCTTGTCCAAAGATCATAATTGTCACTGGGAATGAATCTGTTGAAGATAAAAATATCCATGAGCCAGATCCACAAAAGGAACACCTAGAAGTATTTCTCAATCAACCTTGAAAGCATATAGAAGACTCATGGATAACATTCGAGGGAGAGTAGAGACTAGAGCCATAGATTGAAGAATTTATCGCATGCATGTCACCAAATCCTTTATGCATTCAAGAATGAAATAAACAAATTTCAGAAGATATACATGGCATGACAAAGGAATTCATGCAAACATTTGCTACACATGTACATCTATAAAGGTACATTTTTCAAATTTGGATATTAGTCTACTTGAGACTGTGTTACACAAATGGATGCATTGAAAATATTCCTACACTTGAGAAAATGCTCTATTTTCCAGGTAGAGTAGGCTAGTGTAGAGGAATAAATAATTAAATAAAATAGTAAAGACAAAAATAATTCCAACTGTGAAAACTAGGATTCTAGTGTAGTCATGAACCTTGCTTGAAAACCAGGTTCCTGGATGGCAAGGTTCACAATAAATTTTGTATACAATTGTTGGTTCAATCTTTCATTTATAGTTCTTCAAAATTATTTTGTTTGATGCTTGGGTTGGAGGATGTGGGATTCCTTAAGGTCCTCCTTCCAACAAATCTTGTTCCATCAACTTCAACACCTTATCTGGGATCAAGGTTAAATACATTTTATAGTTCCTTGGAACTTGCATACATCAATGACAAGTTTCCTTGGTGAAAGTAGTGGGAATACATTAATGTCTCATGACTGCCAGGCTCTTCAGGTGACTTGACTTCAACACCTCTTTTCGTACCTTTCAGAATGTACTATGGTACGTTAACACTCATTTTAACTATTGGTGAGTTGTCTCATGTTGGTTAATGACATTCACTAATGGTTGACAATCCAACAAATTCTCTCCATGTTCGACTCCAAGAAATTCATTCACATGGACATAATTGTATAAAAATGGATTATGGATGAATACTATATGGTTTCATGGAACTAACAACAACTTGCAACATTTTAGGTTTTTCAAACAAATGGGGACATTCTTTGCCAACAAAAAAGTCCTCTTTTCACATCAACAAGGCCCTGTTCTGGTAGAAGATTCAATTTCTATAATAGGTTCTTTGTTATAGATCCCAAGATAGACTTTCTTGTTACAAATCTTGAAGTAGACCTTCTTGTTACAAAGAAGACTCTTTGTTCATTGTGATAGAAAATATTGTAGCAGACATTCCTATAGAAAAGGTTCTTGTTAGAATATGAGGTTCTCTATTTCAGAAGCAAGACATTATCTCTGTTTATAGCAACAGATGTTGTTCAGTGCTCCTGTGGCATATTTATTTGGCACTTGTGGCAAAGCATTTTGTTACATAAGTAGGGGAATCTATTTCCACATCTCATTTCTAGAAGTAATCATTGTTAGTAGCATAAGGACCTCAACATTTCAATAAGTTACTCGATTTTGCAGATCAAATTCTTCAAAAGCAACACACAACAAACTACAAAGTGTAATCAAGCGGAGGAAAAGGTAAAGAAAAAAGGTAATTGAGGTGAGAAGTAATTGTTCTTAAGTCTATTTGATTCATTTAAATATGGGAATTCTATATTGAGGTAATGCATCAATCTTCCATTATACCTCTTGCATGAATTTTATATCCTCACACTCCACATGCTTTTCCCTGTCATCTCCTCAAACTAACTGTTATGCCCTTCATTTCGAAAATCCTTCACCCAAATTACTTGTTGACCAGATAGCTTGTTGAGAAACAAAAGCCTGAGAAGATCCTTCACACCATGAGTATTGGAATTATGGGTAGAAGAGGTGTCATCCGACATAAAAATATTGAAATCGTTGTAGAAATTTTGAAACTATCAAATCTGTTCCAAGGACAATTTTTGTATGACTTTTTTCATACAACTAAGGCCAAATCAAGAAAAATCGAGACATGGGTTTTGTTTCCAATAGAACCATTCACATGATTACATATGAAAAATTCTCAGAAAATACACAAGGAGGGATATGCAAAAATGTTTTGTAAGCAACTTTGGACTTAATTTATAATTTTAGAACTCTGTTTTTCTAGAATACATAAATTATTTTACGTATAATTTGCAATACACAATCTGGGTTCTTTTAAGTTTTTGGGAGCTGGATCATTAGGATAAAATACACATTCTCACCAAAAATCACCGAGATCCATCTCGACATTTGCAAGAAATTTGATCATCTTTAAACATGTAGCAACTTTTTGTCCAAAAAGTAATTTGCACTTTGAGCTGATTGTTTGTGACTAACGAGTACATATTGAGCCTAGGTTTTGATATATTTTATACTGACAACAATATCCTATTTTGGTTCTATATTTCTCCATTTCATCGCCTTATCATTCTTTTTGATCCATTATCCATGCTTTTATAAGATTCATGCTATCATAAGGTTTGATAAGATAATTCATTGCCTAAGTGCTTCAATTTCCCTATTTTAATGAATGAATGGAGTTAAGATTGCTTTTGACTGATGATATTACTAGATTTAGTTTCTTGTAGCAATGTGGAAGGTTCCGGTAGCATGATCGTTTCCATCTATAGTCCATGTACTCTATTCAACATGGCTAGATGCAACAAACATAGTTACCAACTTAACGAGAACTCTATAAAGTTCTCATTTTTTTTGGGGTCCAATTTTTTACCCCGTTTTTAAAAAAGGTGCTATCGGTAGCACCCCCTCTCCCTTTTTAGGTGGTTTTTTGATATTTTA
>ML804607.1:78653-101435 GCA_009831015.1 Picea engelmannii | reverse complement strand
AATGATCCTTTGCTTACCAGCACCAACTACTTCCAATGAAAATCCCATATGGAGGATTTATTAAGAAGTAAAGGACTGTACCAAATTGCTTTGGGAAAATAAGAAGAACCTACTGATGATGACAAGTATGACAAATGGATTAAAGGAATTATGAAGCCCGTGGAATAATTAGAATTTCCATCTCTCTTGATTTAAGGTTTCACCTTCAAGGACTTAATGCCCCCAATAAATATTGGAAAAGGATTGAAGTTGTGTTTGGTATACACAACATTATTTGAGCTCACCAGTTGGAGAATCAATTAATGAATTTAAGTCCAAATGATTTTCCTTGCAATGAAGATTACTTATCTAAGTGTTTCTTAACACTTAGAATTTTGTGTACGGATTGGCTAGTTGGGCACCATGGGTGCCATGGGGGGTGATACTAGGCATCACACTAGACCCCAGGAGCTAATCCCTGGTTGGATGCCATGGGTGACGTGGGGGGTGATGCCAGACATCGCCCCAGACCCCACGGGCTAATCCCTGGCCCAGTGGGACCAGGACATAGCCCGTGGGGGCTGGGGCGATGCCAGACATTGCCCCCAAAGACACCCCAATAATATGTAGGTTTGTGATTTAAAAAAAAATAAAATTGGTTTTAATTTTAATTAAAATTTTATGTTATTTCAATTACAAAATTGTATTTTAATTTTAATTTTTTTTTGTTTCAAATGTTATTAAATCTGTTTATATTTGCCTTTTTTTTCTAAAATTTATTTACTATAGTTTCAATTAAAAGTCATAGGTTTTGTATTGTAAAATTGTTATTTATTTATTTTTTTAAATTTTGGTTTTCTATTTTTTTAAATATGCTTAAAATTTTATTTTAAAATTGGTTTAAAATTTTTCTTTTTATTCTTTCGTTATTGATTTTATTAAAATTGTTTTTTTTTTTCCATTTAAATATTGTTTTTAAAATATATATTTTTGAATTTTTTGTCTTTAATTTTAATTTTAAAGTTTTAGTTTAAGATTTTTTAATATTTTTTGAATTTTTTATTTTTTATTTTATTTTAGACATTTGTTTTTGTTGAATTTTGCTATTTGTTTTTGCCTTTTTCAAATATTTTTTTATTTTTATTTATTTATTTATTTTAAATTTACTTTTTAAAGGGTTTTTAATGATTCTTTTGTACAAACAATATATAATTTGTTTTTAAAATTATTGTTTTTAGAGGATTTTTTTATTTTTTTATTTTTGGTTTCTTTTTAGTTATTTTTCTTTTTCACGTTGTTTTTAATATTTTTTTTTATTAAATTTAATTTTGAATATAGTTTTTTGAATGTGCTTTTTTGGTCATTTAAAAAAAATTATTTGCGAATATTTTGTTCTTTCTATTCATTTATTTTTTAATGTAAATTTAAAAATAAATTTGTAAATAAAATTTCAAGTGACCATTTGATGTCCAATTTTGTGTTGTTTATTTAGTTAGGATTTTGTTGTCAATGTCACAATTTCAATTAGGGCATAAATAACTATGAATTTCACGTTTAGGAAAAAACATTTTGTTTTACGTAGCATCACATTTTGATTTAGGTGCTGATTTTAAGGTTTTTCTGAGCTACTGTCTAAGTTTCGAAGGCCATGTTTGAAAATTGTTGTAATTTTGACTCCATTTAAAAAAATGGTGCTACCGGTAGCACCACTTTTTGATTTGGGGGTTGATTTTCATGTTTTTTATGCAAAAATATGGTTTTTAAGGGCTAGAGTTCTCGTTTTGAGGTCACAGTTCTTGTTGTCGATAACTATGTTAACATCCAAAGTTGTTGGCAATAGTAGGCCTTATGAAGACAAAGTTTTGAAGGATCAAAGGATTTGTTCTACTTAAAGAATTGAGACAACTCTTATTTCTATCTTTATTTTTATTTCATAAACTTGGAAATTGGAAACAATCCATATATAAACTGACTAGATATACTCCATTTACCTTTATCCCTGTCGATTGTCCACATTCTTCATCACTGTTCATATTCCTCATTGTTCATTTTTATTTCACTGTTCATAATCTCCATTTATTTTGTTTCTTGTTTAATAACTTCCATTTGTGTTTAAAAATAAAACTTTCACCCATGTTCCTTATCATTACCAATATGAGGATCATTTGAGGTTAATAGACTAAATTTTTCAACATTCAGTTTTGATTTGGGAGACATAATTCAAAATCCGGGTTAAATTATAACGAAAATGGAGATCTAAGATTTTTTTTTTTTTTAACTAGAACGGTTATGTTGCATTAACCGGCTTTCAGGCAAACCTGAATCAGAAAGTTACATATCTAAAGAAGGTTGGTGACCTCTAACAGTGCTGCCAACCTTCTTATGAACGTCTTGGGAAACCCATCCCATTTGCTTCTTGAACTAATTCGAGAAAATGACAAAAATTGCATACATGAATAACTTCTCACAAATTGTGAGCATAATAGAAGACAAAAGCAAAACATTAACCAAAGGGGGATGGAAATTTTCCCTTTATGTAGGGGTCCAGCTTTTTCTGAGATCCTAAGGAAATGTTGGAGGCCGCCTCCTTTTCTCTTCGCGCTTTATTGGTCTTTCGCCCTCTGGTAAGGGGTGGAGACAGAACTGAATTGTCTTCCGGTTCAGAAGTTTCCACAGAGACTGAAACATCCAGGTCTGCATTGGCAGATGGTTCCGACACTGAAGCCTTTGCTGCCATTGTGGTGGAATCCGGGGGGCTTTCGTCTGCTGGAGGGTCTTCCTTAACTGTTGTTGCCTCTGGATCCTGGGCTTCATCCTCCTTCAGCGCATCAAAGCTGTTTTTGGTCTCTAGAGTTGCCTCTGCCGTGTGGGTGGCCTTTGGGGCCTGGGCTAACGGATCCTTTCGCCTTGGCTGCCTTCGTCAGTTAGTTACTGGCTGAAAATCATCTTCTTTGAATGGTCCCGGCTCCTCAGAGGTTTTGGGGCAGCTTTTTGCGAAGTGACCGTACGCATGGCACCGAAGGCACTTAAAAGGAATCTGCTCATAGTCCAACTCTTGGATGTGGCACCATTCCCCCAGGGAGAGCTTAATGGCGTCCGGAAGTCCTTTTTCGAGATTTACCTCAACACAAATACGTGCGCATGTGAACTGTTCCCCCTTCGGCTCCGCCCTGTCCAGGAAACGCCCAAGCTTGTTTCCAATGTCCTCCAGAGAGCTTATCCCCCAGAGATGCAATGGAAGATGAGGCAACCTAACCCAAACAGGGGCTGCTGTGATCTCGACCTCGGGGTTAAAGTCCAGGGTCCAGGGGGCTAAGAACAACCCCTTCGACCCCATGAAATAGGGACCAGATCTGAAAACTAGATCACGGTCCGCTTTCCTCGTGAAACTGAAGGCAAAAAAACCCCTGCCTACTGCATATAGAGTAACATTTCCTTGTATCAGCATCTTCCAACGATCTTCCATCCATGCCTCCACTGTTTTGGGGCTTGGCCATAACCCCGTAAACTTTCCGATGAGGGCATTTTCTGCTAGAAGGAGGGAAAGCTTGCAGGGGTCCTCTGGATATAGCTCCAGAGAGGGGATCTCCTCCATCTTCTTAACAAAATTAGACTTGAGATAAGGCTTGGGTTTAGGTCCTGCTGAGCAGACTAACGTTTTGAAAGCTTCCAATGGGTTTTTTTCCATCTCGGCGATCGGAACTGGGGCCATCGTAGAAGGCGGCGGCCTCCAGCAAGCAACAAACTTGTTTGTATTCAGGGGTCGCGCCCTTGCACTCAAATCAGTCGCATGCCCCACTAAAAATCTGCGGCCCTGTAATCCCTGGTCTGCTAGACACGTCCCTGCAAACAAATCGCGTGCAAACGCTCCTGGTCGCTGCTCCACGGCCCTGTATTCAAAGGGGAACCCTGCATTCAAACCAAACCTCGTGCAAGCTCAGGCGGGAGGGACGCTGTTCATCCCTGATCGCTGCCACAGTCGCGCGCCCCTACAATCAAAACTAGAATGGAGGTGGCTAGGGTTTAGGCCCTAGCCGCGTTGCTTCCTTCTCGCTGCATCCGGCTCGACTCCTTAACACATTGAGATTTTCAAAAATGGAGATCTAAGATTTTGACCTGTGTATATTTGACCTTAAAAGAATAAATTATAGCCTATAATCCTCATTCCTCTCACAATCCTATGTGAAATCCATTAAAAAATAGCTTGAATTATCTTATGGTTATCCTCAACTAACTTTTGATTTGAAATCATAAGTTGACACTCATACACATCATTGCTACAAAATTATCAAACCTCATAGCATTTGCATTCATTGGTATGTAAGGCATACTATCATTACAATTATTGATCTATTGTTCCAATTGATTGGTTAAACTACATTACCAAACCACCATAAAGATTTAAGGGTTAATTTGCATACAAAAATCCAAAAGTTGATTACTTACGAATGGAATTTCAACGTTGTATTTCACTACCACATCAGGATCCTATTACATCTTAAAAACAAGAATTTAATGAATTTTCCTTTCTTTCTTATGAAAGACTTAGTCAAGATGGAAATATCCTTTCAAAAACACTCAACCCTCATGGATTTACCACACTAGATTGATTACAAGTTTAGGATGGAGATGGAAAAAGTAGAGGTAAATTGGTATGATTTTTAAAGTAATATGCAAAGAAAACTTAGGGCAAGGGTTTTACCTTGTCATGACAAACCCTCACAGTAAAAAGATAAAGTAATGAAGCTATAGGATAATGAAGCTACATGATTGAGATGATCCCGTAGTAATATGAAAAATGAATCCAGGGTCTCAAAATTTCAAACTAGACCACATGAGGATCACAAGGTAATTTCATTATCAGATTCTAGAGATGAGCCTGATGATGAAGCTACATAGGAGAACGAGGATGAATGCACATAGGTGACAAAGGGTAAGTCCACAAAAATGCTAAAAAATGAATCTATACATGAGATTGAAGCTACAAAAGAGGCACTTGAGATAGAATCTATGGAGGCTTCTAAAAACAAAACCACGACAACATTGGGAGAAGAGGTACATGTTCATTCACTAGAAGAGACAACAATTGGAGAAAGAATGGATGCAACCATCCAACCGAGGATTGAAAATATTCAAAGAAAGAAAAGGAAAGGTAAGACTTGTATCTTTTGCTTCATTCAAAACTTATAATCCTGGTTACTCGAAGATATTAAAGGAGAATATGATATTGAAAATGGAAAATCAAAGGTTGAAAATAAAGTCAGAAAATTAAAGAGAGATAGAAGTCATAGGATGAATACTTTGTTACAAGCAATAGAAACATGTTAGGATATTTAAATACTTAGGATTTAGTTAAGATAAACTTGGTCTAATGTTTCGTTAGGTAAAAGTGTGTTTCTTTAGTATGTATTTGTAGTTAGGAAATTCAACGATCATGATATGTTCCTGACATAAAGTGATCTGATGGTTCATATTATCCTCGATCTTAACAATTACATTGATCCTTGGCTTAGCACCTGATTGGTCCATGATCTCTATTTAAAGAGCATGGAGGTTCATTTTATGATGATTGATTGTGAGAAACTCTCTCGTAAATATCTGTAATATTTTTTTGCATTAATAAATTGCTCCAAGTGGCCAAGATCGCTGGGGCCGTGGATGTTTCCCCATAGGGGTTTTACCATGTCAAAACATCGATGTGTTTATCTTTGATTTGGTTGTGTGAGTGGATAATGAAGGTGTTCTTCCTCTATTGGAATACCCATGTTTTCGAACATGGTATCGAATCACATTTGAAGATCCACTCCCGTTGTAGATCGAGATTGTGAAGACGTGTTGCCTCATCTTTGGTTTCTACCATTTATGTACATTTCTGGGATGATAGGAATGTTCCAATGCATCAAAATCACTCGTATCAGTCATTAATGATTTTCATTTCACTTGAAATTGTTTCTATTTTCCCAATATATGGCCATTTCAATTAGATCTGGAGGTATAAAGATGAAATACTCCCTTTTAAATTTTTGCAGAGATAATATTTTAGTTTTCTATTTTGTATTTCTGGGTTGCTACTCTTTTCGATCTGTGTATCCTCTTTTCCTTGCGCCAATTGCGATATCTACAAATCAAAAATAGATCAAAAATGATTTTCTTGTCTACGTATCCTCGTTGTTGTGCACCTTGTGTGATCTCGATAAATAAAAAAGAGAGGGAAAACTTGCATTTTGTGGGTAAACTAACTGAGATCTAATTCTTGTTTCCATCAAGAAGCGAAATTTTTTTCTTGTGTGAAAATAATTTTTATGAGCAGACTTTCCAAGGCTTTCTTCCACAACAACAACACCCTCAATCCTCCTTCTAAACAATACAATATGTTTTGCACTAAGAGGTCTTGAGTTCAAGTCTCCTTTTTGTCAATTTTTTGAAATAGTTTATACATCCATTGTAAAATGTATTTCACTTAAATTATAAAAGTGAATCACTACAAGTAATTTTAATATTTTATTTTAAAATTATTTATTTTGCATGCAATTTTATTTTATAAAGTAACTTCATTGTAAAAGCGATCCCCTCTTATTCTATATAAGTGGGTCACTTAATAAGCAACTTTTTTGTAAAAGTGAGGTTATTAGAAGGGGTATCACCACATGGACCAAATTCCACCTATCATGTGGCTCTTTGGTTATCGTTTATGTTTTTTCTCAAAAGGGCATAAATTTCACATCCAAGTACCGTTTTTTTTAAACAACCTATTTTTTCGAGATGTTTCCATTCAGACCATCAATTTCATTTTTTTTAATGCATATTTTAATATGACATCTCCCAATGATCCTTTTCTTACCAACACCAACTACTTCCAATAAAAATACCATATGGAGGATTTATTAAGAAGTAAAGGACTGCACCAAATTGCTTTGGGAAAAGAAGAAGAACCTACCGATGATGACAAGTATGACAAATGTATTAATAGGAATGATGAAGCCTGTGGAATAATTAGAATTTCCATCTCTCCTGATTTAAGGTTTCACCTTCAAGGACTTAATGCCCCCAATAAATCTTGGAAAAAGCTTGAAGTTGTGTTTGGTATACACAACATTATTTGAGCTCACGAGTTGGAGAATCAATTAATGAATTTACGTCCAAATGATTTTCCTTGCATTGAAGATTACTTATCTAAGTTTATCTTAAGACTTAGATTTTTGTGTATCAAATGCCAACTAGATCTGTCAGATGATAGATCTATATATGTTTTTCTTGCTAAGCTTGGTAATGCATATTGTGTTTTTGTATATACCTTTTATGCCACTAGAGAAGCTCTAGGGAGTGCTTATAAAAAAACCTATCTTGAGTCCTTCTATGATGCTTTGATTTGAGAGAAAGATAAGCTTCCGCAACTTGGATTGATTAGCATTTTAGGTACCTACAACAAAGCCTTAGTATTCCAACAGAAAGATAAATCCAAGAATCTCAAGAAGCAACATCCTCACCACAATAAAAAGTAAAAAAAGGGTCCCAAACCCTCTTAGCCAACTTCTTCTCCTAATGGTGACAAAGGAGGGAAATATAAAAGTAAGAAGAGTGACAGACATTGCAACTTTTGTGGGAAAGATGGTCATGATGAATCCAAATGTTTTAAGAAAATGGTATCTTTAGAAGCAGTGGTGAAGAAACACAACATAAATATAGATTCTACTTCTTCTTCTTCTCATGGGCATGCACTTTCTGCTTCTGGTTTCTCCTTCAATGCAACTTCTACTTCTTTTGATGGGTGGCTTATTGATTCTGGAGAATTTTATCATATGGCTAAGGATAAAGCCTTATTTTCTTCTCTAAATGAATGTAACACCAAGAAAATATTTGTTGGTGATGATAGATATCTTAGTGTTGTAGGGTCTAGAACAGTTCAAGTAGACAATGGCCATTTTAATGATGCATGATGTGTTACAAGTCTTTCCTGCAAGCTTCTATCAGTATATCAAATCACTCATTCAAGTGAAGGTAAAACCATAAATTTTTCACCTCACCAAGTTGTAATCAAGGATCAAAATATCCTCAACATGTTCTTGCAATTCGAATTGTTGATGATATTACCAGGTTGTACAAGTTTGACAACTTTGGGTCATCATATTTTCCATAAGTTTTTGTTGCTCATAGCGATGACTTGAGAAAACTTTGGCGTGAGATTTTTGGTCATCTAAACTATTGATCATTGCAACAACTATGAAATCAATATATGGTGAATGGTATTCCTCTTGTTTCATGCATAGATCGTGTTTGTGTCAGTTGTGTTCTCGACAAACATCATTGAGACAATTTTGACAAATGCCTCTTAGCACACCTCAACCCCTTTGCATCTTGTTCACAATGACTTGCTTGGTCCACTTTCTTATCCTTCTTTTTCTGGGTGCAAGTATTTCTTAACTTTCATTAATGATTTTTCCATAAGCACTTGGGTTTACTTCTTAAAAATTAGGAGAAAAGTTTTTGACAAGTTCTTGGCCTACAAGGCCCTTGTAGAAAAATAATCTGGACATCAATTTCAAAGGTTAAGAACAGGTAATGGAGGCAAATATGTGAAAAATCAATTTACAAGTTATCGCATTTCACAGGGCATCCAAATGCAACACATTGTTCCATATACACCACAACAAAATGGTGCTACTGAGAGAAAGAACCACACATTAAAAGAAATGGCTAATTGTATGATCCAATATAAGGGATTAAATCTAAAGTATCGGGCGGAAGCCATTAAATATGAAAATTACATAGTAAATCACACTCTCACAAAGGCTCTTAAAAATAGAACACCAGAAGAAGCATGGAATAAACTTAATCTAGATGTAAATCACTTTCATGTATTTGGCAGTGTAGCATGGACTCACATTTCTGATGAGAAAATGAAAGCATTGCAGCCTAAAAGTGAGAAGTGTATATTTTTTGGTTATTATGAAGATGTCAAATGTTATAGACTTCTTGATCTACAATTCAGATCTAAAAAACACACAAAAAACTAAATGCGCAATGAAGAACAAAAAATAGATAGCGGAGCAAAGAAAATAGAATATACATGAAAATTGAGAAGAAGGATTAGAACAAAAAATAACCATTAAATTTTCTTGAGTGAGAGAGGAGCGCATTTTATAGGAAAGGTGAATTTTTCCTTCTTTTTATTAGTTGATTACAATATAAGTTGCAACAACTAACTAAATTCTTACAACAATAATTTCTAAAAGCGCACTAAATGATTGCAGCGTAAAGTACTGAAGAGAACTAATGTCTACAATAGAAATATATGAAACTAGCTATAACACTAACGACAACACTAACTAAAATACTAATTAAGGAGTTCCCCCTCATCCTAAGTGGCCAAGGAAGTGGGGTGCACTTCCTGGTGGCCCAGTTACTCCATGTTTAGATCGAGAATCATCCCTGCTTCCATCATCAAATGAGGGAAATTGTGCTGCAAATGATGTTGGCATTTGAATTGGTACTTGTACAAAAAGATCCATACATGATCTTCTAACTGAAATAAAAATAGTGTGTGATTCTTATCACATCTCTATTTCGCATGTTCTCGGGTTGCTTGTAAGACAACTGCTTCCCGAGTATAACGTTGAGTCAACATATGGATAAAACACCGAGTTGAATGATGTTCCTACTGGTGATGTGTCGAGCCAGAAGGAGAAAGGGTCTCTGAATTGAAAGCCATCGAATGACCTCCTTGTTTAAGTATTGCCCCACTCATGAACTGAAATGCATCCTTATTAATATCGAAGGGCTGATTTTGATCCGAAAAATGAAGAACATGTGCAGAGTATAATGCAGGCAGAAGCGGAGAGAAGTGGTGCCCAACCTTTCACAAAAAAATCTTGAGGTCATGGGAATTAGATTGTGTTGGACATTGTGCCAAAATATATACTTGATATGGATCTTATCGACCCCGTGATGTTTCTAGTATGAGCTCCAAATATGGAACTAATGCATGTCCCACATATGATTTATTTACCTAAAGTGTATGTTCCCGTAATAGCTCGAGGATGTTGCAGGCATGCTAGAGATGTTCTGCCCAAGAATTACTGAAGACCAAGATATCATCAAGATAAATGATCACACATTTACCCAAATGACTTGCTGTATTCATGCACACTTGATGGTAGCTAGCTATCAAATCCATATGTTGGAAGGAATAATCCCCTTGTAAGTGGTCCAACAATTCCTCAATCCAGGGTAGGAGGTAGTAGGTTTTAACATTGGCTTTATTAAGGGCACAATAGTGGGTCACTAGGTGCCATTTCAAATCATCCTTGTTTGGGATAACAAAGGAGGGGGAAAAACATGGAGACAATGAAGGTGGAATATGGCCTAAGTTCAAAAGTTGACCAATTGGGTATTCCATTGCAACAACCTCTCAGGGAGTGATGTGATAGGATAGGGTGTCGGGTAAATAAGCACCATGAATTAGATCAAGTGTGAGCACAATAGAGCGAGACAAGGGAAATTATATGGGTTGTGTGACGACATTTGCAAATTCTTGGAGTGGGGGATCCATGGTGGGAGGTACAAGGTTATTCCAGGTGTCTAGGTTAATGGGATGAACTAAGCATAAAGAGATGCATTGGTTCATAATGACTTGATTAACGACCACGTGGTTAGTAATAGGATGAGTGGATTTAAGAGCAGAAGAAGTAAGAACATAGGTGCGCCCCTCATGTTGCAAGTGGTATTGATGAGATTTAGCATGATAGATAGCATGTTGGGCATGTTGGTAGGGAATTCCAAGTAACAAATAGACACAATCAAGAGGAGATACATCACACACTACATTATCCCGAAAAGGGCCAATCACAAAGAAAATCACACAACACTGTGAGATAGTGAGACAAGGGCCTTCCTTTTCTACCCAGTCGAGATGGTATGGGGCCCGTTGCAGAGTGGTGGGGAGGTTCATGCGTGTGACCAAGTTCTAGGCCATGAGGTTCTTTTGGATTCTATTGTCCAAGATGAGAGTATCCAACTCATGCTTAATCTGACAATTATGTGTAAACAAGGGTATATTATAGATGTCGAGTTCATTAGTGGTCATAAGGATTAAATAAGGGTCCACTTCGATAGGATTGTTGAGAGAGACTACTTCAGGATGGTTAGGGGAATTTGGCCGAGTGACCTCTGCAAATAGATTATAGTTGGTGCGAATGTTCTTAAGTTCCTAACAGTCTGCAGATGCATGCAAGTTGGTCTTATGAAATGTACACCATGGCACATTTATGGGTGTGTATGGGGACATAGGGGAAACTAGGGAATGCTTAGTATGTGATGGAATAACAATAGAAGGACCATATCGGGTTGGGGGAGAGTGGATTTGAGGATGCACTTTACGCTCCATGGCCAAGACCCGAATAAATTGTTTTTCCAAGGAAGGATACTCAAACAACTCGACTTCATGACGAAAAATTGTTAATAAAATAGAATTAAATTTGACAATCAATACCTCTTATGGATCTGAGATGTGTATCCAGATGATAAAATTGCAGAAGACCTCTATGTCACTCTGTATTGACTGATGGGAGAGTTTTTTGAGATGCAACCATTTGGAAAAGGAGGTTTTTTCGATATCCCAGGGGATAGAAGCGATCTTTGAGTGCCTGGAAAAATCCCTCCCACGTGGTAATGTGTGGTGTATGTGTCTAGACCGGGTCACTTATATCCATGAACCAAGAATAATTCTCCAACTGAGTGTCCCACCATGTATGCACAATTCCCTCAAGTTTCAGACCAATGATTTGAAGCTTCATGTCTTCTGTCATCTCAAGACATGTACGAAAGTATGTGGAAAGACTATGAAGCCAAGAGTCGACATTCACACCATTCATTTGGCCCAAAAAATTTAGTAATTGGAAGCGTGTATCAAGTTGCAACATGGGTGTTGGAGATCTGTGTTGTTGCAGACATAGTAGCTCCTGGAAAGCCATTGTTAAATCCTAAATGGGAGTTGCGGAAGTGGATGCAAAATACTTTATAGAGGACTCTCTTCACGATGACATAATTTTCATTCATCGCGGATGCCAATCTGTCACTGGATGTTGTGATGAGAATCAATAAACTCCTGAGGGATCTAATAAGGCACCCAATACCATGAATAAGTCATGCAGAGAATGGTGAAAACTGGATGTGTTGGAAGCCCCGAGGAGGGCGCATTGGAAGTCCTAATAAGGACATTTGGCTCTGAGAAAAAAAATTGTTGGATGACCTCTCTTCTGAATTCTGTGGCTGAGCAGAAGGTGAATTGGATCTAGGCTCTGATACCAATTGATTTGTAATTCAGATATGAAAAACACATAGAAAACTAAATGTGAAATGAAGAACAAAAATTATATAGTGCGGAGCATAGAAAATAGAATATGCATGAAAATGGAGAAGAAAAATTTGAAGAGAAAATAACCATCACATTTTCTTGAGTGAGAGAGGAGTGCCTTCTATAGGCAAGGAAAAATTTTCCTTCTCATTATTAGTTGATTACAATAGAAGTTGAAACAACTAACTAAATTCTTACAAGAGTAATTGCTAAAAGCACACTAAATGCTTGCAACAAAAAATGCTAAAGTGAACTATTGTCTATAATAGAAATATCTGAAACTAACTATAACACTAACTACAATACTAATTAAGGAGTTCCCCCTCATCCTGAGTGGCCAAGGAAGTGGGGAACACTTCCTAATGGACCAATTCTTTAACCACATTGTAACGAAATTATTTTTAGAAGAGATGTTAAATTTGATGAAAATCTCTTGGTCTACGAGCCTAATTTGACATTTGTGCCATCTACAACCTACTAGTCATCTTCGTTGTTTGTGCCTTCTTCTGTTCCTATTCTGGTTTCTTCTTCTTCAGAAGATGACAGTGAGGATGAAATTACACCTCCACCTGCTCACCTTCCTCTAAATGAGTCTATTGAACCTGAACCTGCACCAACACCACTTCTTCCTAGATGGGTCCATTCAACATGAGAAGCAACTAGTGATCTTACCGATGATCCTTCAGATCAATGACAAACACGTTCACAGTTCCAACGAGCCTCTTATATTTTGGATCAAGTTTCAAAGACTCATGATCCAAAGACATTTGCAAAAGCTTCAGGTCATCCATATTGGGATACAACAATGAATGAAGAGTATTGTTCTTTAATGGAAAATGACACTTGGGATCTTGTACCTCTTCTGAAAGGAAAGAAATTTGTCAGATGTAAATGGGTCTATAGAATTAAGTATGCATCATATGAAAGTGTTGAAAGACACAAGGCTCGATTAGTTTCCAAATAATTTACCCAAGTTGAAGGAATTGACTATAATGAAACTGTTAGGGACCTAACCTCCCTAACCCCTCACATAGGTAGAATAATATATTTCCATGTAATAAAGACCAATATTAATAAGGCGTAGCAATAAGGAAGAATAAGTCAAATGTAAGAAGACCTAATATAATCTTCCGCTTCTAGAAGGATCTTCCTCTAGATTGTTCTTTTGGATATACATATTTAGTATAAATAGGAGTAGAAGGTGAGAAGTCTTGTATTGTATATTATTGTAATAGAGATCTGCTCTGATGGAGGTTTCCCCCTCGAAGAGGCAAGTGAACATTGCTATCATTAATCAAGGTGCTCTTTCTGGTGTTATTCTGGTATTATTCTAGTATTGTTTTGGTTATATCATTGTTGTTCTTCCATTTCTAGCTAAAATATTTATGTTTTGCATACTATTTTATATTTGGAATACTACAAGTGGTATCATAGCACTTTCCTTGGCATAAAATTGTGGGTTAATTTTTTTCTCAAGGTAGAAACGAATTCTGACATATTAAAGATATAAATATTTGTCGTTACGTGCATAAACTCGTGGCTGATGTCTCATACATGCAGGAAATACAAGTGTTACTTAAGCACACATCTGTTGGCCACCCTTGTAACCCCTATTGGTACCCCTTCGAGTGGTAGCGAATCAGACAACACCTATATACAGATCAACCTAGATCTCCTGAATCCCTCCATAGATAAATTGATTAGATTCCTGACTGTTATAGTGCCACCAACAACAAAACTCATGAAGATACTCTCTAGTACATGGGTAGTTGAGTAGTATGGCTAAGGGCATGGTCTAGCCTCTTTAGTTGGTTCCATGAGATATTGGGTTGAGTACTATTGTTGGAACTCACACATATATCAGAGAGCTATAGCACAGGGAAAACCCTTTTCCGTAGACACCCTGCATACCCTAACCCTTGGGATGAAAAAAAACCTAGAACAAATAAGATCTATTGCCACACAACTGTGCCTCTGACATTTGGGTTGCGAAATTACTACACATTTCTTCCTATTAAGAATTTGGGCATTTCAACAATGTAATATTCTTCCCATTGGATTCCTCTCTTCACCCTTATCAGAGTCATACCTATTATTTTTCAGCAATTTTTTTTCCCATGGACCCAACCCCCTTCCAACACCCTTATTTGGGCCTTACCCCATTGTATTCCCCTTGTCGCCTTGATCGTCGTGATACACTTCACCCATAACCCATTTTCTGTGTGGTCCCACCCGTTCATTTTCATTTTCCCTCTTCATCATGGCCTACACCCATAGCCAAGACTTGGAACCTCGCTTCAATTACTTGTCCTCTAATTTCACAGAGACTCAATAGGAAGTGAGGTAGCTTAGTGCCAATTTTTCCACCATCAATAAAAACATGCATTCCTCCATAGATGCCAAAATTGAAACCATCAAACAAGAACTCTCTACCCAACTTGCATCCTTCACTAACATGATTTGTGCCAAGCTGAGTATCCCTATCGGTCTTCCCTCCTCTGACCCACCTTTCCACTCCGAAGGTGAAACTTCCTCCAATTGCCAGACTTTTCAGCCCCATCACTTTCAGCATGACCTACACCTTCCACGTGTGGATTTGAACAAATTTGATGGCTCAGATACCACTGGCTAGGTAAATCAAATGGAACATTATTTATCTTTGTATGGAATTATAGATGAGTTGTCCAAACTCTGATATGGTGTTATGTATCTAGATCAAGAATGTTGGCAATGGTGGAAATGGAGAAAAAATGCCCACCAAGGGTATGTGGCTTGGACACAATTTGTGGAAAATATTTATGAACTCTTTGAAACTGACACCAACCATTTAGGCCATTTGACAAAGTTGAAACAATCTGGTACACTGGAAGACTTTATAGCCACTTTTGGGCGATTGAATTTCCGTATAGAGGGCATGTCTGATGCTTTTTTCTGAGAATGTTTTATCAGTGGCCTTAAGGATGAGATTTGCATGGCCTAATGGCTCGGCATCAGTTTTGGGTGGAAGATACTAAAAGAGATAAGGAAGCACAACATGTATCTTCTCAAACCCCAAAACCCTCCTTTATTTCTCACCCTAAACTAGTCACTCCCACTCCTCCTTCCACTCCACTAAAGATCCTGAAATTGACTAGGGAAGAAATGGTTGAACTCCAACTCAAAGTCCTTTGTTATAATTGTGATGACAAATATTTTCTTGGGCACAAGTGAAAGGAACTAAATCTTTTTATGGCCATCTCTGAGGATGTTTCAGAAAATGATGTCGAGCCCCCCCCTGTGGCCGAGTCACCTAAACCCACTGATATGAGCTCACTCTCCGAACCTCCTAAATTTGAACCAATCATTTCCCTGAATACTCTCACTAGGTTATATACTCCCCAAACCCTGAAGATAACTGGTTACATTAAGCATTGGAAGGTCATCATCCTTGTTGATAGTGAAAGAACCCATAATTTTATTCATCACCGCATTGCCCAAGAAAGTAATTGTTACATCCATGCAATCAATAATTTTCAAATCATGATTGTCAATGGCGGGTCAACAAAATGTGGGGGGCGTTATGAAAATGTGCGTCTCCAAATTGGTCAGTACCACATGAAATCTCATATATATTCTATCGACATGGGAAGTTGTGACATTGTGTTGGGTGCAGAATGGCTAAGGACTCTGGGTCCCATTCTCATGGATTTTAAGGAATTAACCATGCAATTCAACCAGGAGGGACAAAAATATAAGTTCCAAGGCATCACCACCGGTTCCTCGGAGATCATCAGTTCCCATTGCATGGAAAAGCTCCTCAAAAAAGGTCATTCTGGCATTATTGCACAACTCCATGCCATTCATGCCATTAAGACACCCTCTATGTCGCATGGCCTCCAATCCATCCTCTTCAAACAAAAATTTGGTTTTCCACTACCTAGGGACTTCCTCCTTCTCATGGTGTTAATGATCATTCCATTCCCATGGTGCCCAACAACCTTCCTCCAAATGTTCATCTCTATCATCATCCCTTTTCCCAGAAAAATGAAATTGAGAAAATTATTCAAGAATTGCTCACCGCAGGTGTTATCCGTCCTAGTACGATCCATTACTCTTCTCCTATGGTCATGGTCCTTAAGAAAGAAGGTTCTTGGTGAATGTGTCCTGACTTCCATTCCCTAAACAAACTCACCATCAAAGACAAATTTCCCATTCCTGTCATTGATGACCTCTTAAATGAATTGAGTGGTGCCCAGTTCTTTACTAAACTTGATCTTCGTTCTATCTACCACCAGATACGTATGAAAGAGGCAGACATTCCTAAGAATTCATTTCAAACTCATGAGGGCCACTATGATTTTTTGGTCATGCCCTTTGTCTTGTGTAATTCTCCCTCCACTTTCCAAAGCCTCATGAATCATGTCTTCCATCATTTTATCCATCATTTTGTCTTAGTTTTCTTTGATGATATCCTCATCTATAGTAAAACCTGGACATCCCATCTTGCTCATGTGAATCGAGTTCTACATCTACTCTCTCATCACCAAATTTTCCTCAAACAATATAAATGTGCTTTTGGTGCCTCATAAGTCAAGTACTTAAGTCATATTGTTGGCAAGGCAGGTGTCAAGGTGGATCCTAAAAATATTAAAGCTATGCAAGATTGGCCTCGCCCAAAGGCTCTCAAAATCTTACGTGGATTTCTGGGTTTAACAGGCTATTATCGCAAGTTTGTTAAGAATTATGGAAATATTACGACACCTATCACTGCTCTCCTTACAAAAAATCTTTCACTTGGACTCCCAAAACTGACCCAGCCTTTCAAACCTTGAAGGCAACCATGTGCACCACTCCAGTCCTATCCCTTCCTGATTTCACAAAGACCTTTTTCCTGGAATGTGATGCTTCTAGGATAGGAATTGGAGCAATCCTTATGCAATATGGCCGACCTTTGGCCTTTACCAAAAAACAACTGTCAGAGTGAAATTTGGGCCAATCAATCTATGAAAAGGAAATGTTGGCTATTCTACATGCAGTGGATCTTTGGCACCCTTATCTATTGGGGCATCACTTCCAAATTAAGACAGATCATCAAAGCCTCAAGTATTTTCTAGAACAACGCCCTTCCTCCCTGGTGCAACAAAAATGGGTGACTAATCTCTTTGTATATGATTATGAGATAATTTACAAGAAATGCAAAGACATTGTGGTTGTTGATGCACTTTCAAGAAAATAAGAAGATGAAGGGTCCCTTTTTTCCCTCTCCTACATTGTACCAGATTAGCTCCAAGCTGTGAATCTCCAAGAATGGCTACAAGATCCCAAATTTTCGCATCTAATCCAACAATTGCAAGCCAATTCTCCATTTTCCCCAGGGTACTCTTAGCACAATGATGATCTTCAGTACAAAGTCTATTTGTATTTAAGTAAACAATCACAACTTGAATCCACGTTACTTTCTGAGATTCATGCTACACCCACAACTGGGCACTCAGAAAACCTATGACTGGGTCAAACGCTTTTTTTTCTAGGATGGTATGAAACAGGACGTTCACAATTTTGTGGAAAAATGTGATGCTTTTTAATGCAATAAGGGAGAAACAATCAAATCTCCAGGAACACTACAACCACTTTTGATTTCACCTGCTATTTGGAGGTATATTTCTATGGATTTTATTGTGGGATTATCTAAATCAAGCAATAAATCAATCATCATGGTGGTCGTTGATAATATTTCCAAGTATCCTCATTTATGTTCTCTTCAACACCCATTTACCACCTCCACTGTGGCTCAATGTTTCATGGATCAGGTATTCAAGCTTCCTGACATGCCTTATTATATTGTTTTTGATCAAGTGATCTGAAAATATCTTTTACATGACTATGGTTGAGTTATTAAGCATGTGTTGATTAACCAATTAGGAAGATTAATGAAAGAGGAAGAAGTTATAAAAGAAATATAGCATCCATATGAACATGTACAGAACTGAAATGAAGCATAAAACAACAAGAAACCATAACACCAATGTGATAATGAAGTTCGGCAATATCGCCTACGTCTCTGGGCCTTTGTCTCAGTCGGTGAGGATCTCTTATTTCTATTCAAAGCTCAATAAGTACATCACAGTAGTGCCACAAGGTTACAAAACTGATCTGGTCTTTTTCTACCAGATCTTTAAAACCCAACAAAAGAAACAACACTCAAATCGGATGACCGGAGCTCCCATAAATGGCTCGCAAAGGTGCCCTCCTCAACAACTTCCCTGCATAAAAATGGCTTTGTCTTGGAAAATCTTCAGCATAAACCTTCTCTAAATCTCCTTCCATAGCCTCAAGAAGTCCTGGTTTATATAGATTTAAATTTGGTAACCATATCCCAACTTCCTCCCAATATCTGGCCTAAAAAAAAGGCCCAATATCCCCCCCAAAATGGACAAAAATCTCCAATAACAGGCCAAAAATCATCAAAAATCACTATTATAAGGTTAAATAACCCACTTTTGCAACAAAAATCAAAATTAGCCCCAAGGGCTTGGGCGCACGCTCCAAAAAAGGGTCATGTGGATATAAATGGCCAAGCGCCAACCCCTAAGGGATGCGCACTGGCCCTTAGCCCGCAAGTAAAGGTCACATGGTGATGCTTCATAGAACCGTGCCCCAACATTTGCGCCATGTTATGGTCACCGCCCCCGAGTCATATGTTGGGAAGGTGCTATGAATCTGCCCCAAAATTTTCACTGAACTGTGGAGTGGAGTAGCACTGGGCCTATGGTCATATGTATAATAAACTCCTTGGCTCGGGCTTAGCCCCAACCCCGTTCCGCGTCCGCTTTCCATTAAACCCACTTTATATATATTAATGTAAACTTGTAATAACAAGTCCCTCCAATAGTGTGTTGGTAATCTGACCTGTCCCTAAGAAATTTCCTCTACTAAAAGGTCATGGGGTTGAATCCCATGAATCTCCAAAATATTTACCCAACCACCGAATGCTGGGGTGCCATGTGGCATCCCACATCTGTGCCACATGGCACCTGTTCATTTGCCCACAAAATGTGCCACTTGTCGAAATGAGATTGGACCACTGCCATCTTCCCAGCTAGCCTGCTGCTATGTTTCCACGTGTATCAATTCTACGTTAGCATGATGTCATGCTGATGTCATCATTGACTTTTTTCCAGTTGACTGTTGACTTTTTGCCTGTTTGGGAAAATGAATAGAACGCGATATCAGGAGCATACAATGTCTGTTTGAGCCCATTCAAGTTGCGTTGGGTTCGTATCAACGAGGCCTATGCACATGTCCGTTTTGAATCCATTATGAGAACATTTATTTTTAGGCCTTTCTGAGCCCCATCAAGCTCCTGGATCCGAATATGGATCACACCTCCCCACTAAAAGACCTTTTGGTCCCCAAAAGGATACTGACCAGTCATCAAGCTCAGGATATGCCACTCGGATTGATCTCTGTCTTTGAACTCTATCCTGTGCACCTGCCTCATCAAGATCAACTGTAACACAATCATGACAACTCACAACATATTGTTAGCCATTTGAACCCTATCACATCTTACTAAAGCTACTATCATCCATATAGACAACATTACTAATGATAGCATAAAAAATATGACTGCAAACAAGCTGATATGTTTGTAATATTTGCACGACAATAGCTTATCTTGAAGCAAACTGTGATTGATTTTCCATTCCACAATCATCTCTTGTTCTTTCTTAAGATCGATTACTTGATTTGAAACAATTATAGGTTTCTTGATTTCTTGAACTGCCTTCTTTAATTGTTCCATAGTTTGAAGAGTTTTATTTGCCTTTACATGATGAGCATGAACCACATAATCTTGACCTACTTTGGTTAATTGATATTAATTCTTTGTCATGTAGAAGATTTCTTTACGATCATATAAGTATGGACTACCTAAGACCATTCCACATTCAATTAGTGGCACTACATCACATGTTACCTCATCCACATACTTAGATGAAATTGTAAATTTGAAGGTGCACTTCTTTGTTATGTGCATTTGATGATGGTTGCTTATCCATTTAAGTGTGTATGACTTATGATGTATTTGTGTTTTTAACCCCAATTGCTTAACCAATTCCTCAGAAATTAGGTTAGATTGAGATCCACTATAGATTAATGTATCAAACTTAGTGTGTCACATGATGACCATTATATGAAATAAGTTACTTCTACAATCAATTCCTTAACCAATTTTACCTATCATACCAACCAATGAGACCTTAGATTCATCACCTGAATTTGATCCCAAGTCTGTGGGTCATGTTGTTGCCGCAACTATTTTCCTCCCCTTCTTTTCCTTGAACCACTTCGGTCTCTTCTCGGATGCAACTACCAACAATGGTCCTCATCATGCCCTTATTTCTTGAAATTCTTGCAAGAGGTCTTCTCTTCCTTCCTCGTCACTCAATTGAATTCTTGCCATGCCACTTCCTCTTGTCCTCTTTCCTTGACGATGATTCCTCTGATACACCAACACCTATTTTTCCTACTTCAATGTATGTCGTTTGAACTGAAACCTCATCAATATTAGTTGGTTCAAACATGAATACATTGTTTCTAATATGTGTAGGTAAACCTCCTATATACTTCATAAGAGTTTCTTGGGTATGTAAAGGAATATCTAACATCAATGCCATTTTTCGAAAGCCATATGTGTATTCTTGCACTGTTTGTCCTTTTCTTAGTTTTAAAGCTTGCCATTCAATTAATTCTTTCTCTTTATAACCCAAAGGATATAATTGCTTCCTCAGTGAAAAAATAAAACTTTTCCATGATGGAAATACATTACCCACTTATTGTGTTCCATTTTGCAACTTGCTTTTCCACCAGAAGAGTCTTGTGCCTGCAAGTCTCAAAGATGCCAACTTGATTTGTGAGGCCTCATCCTTGATCTGTTGCACACTGTAATAGACCTCCATCTGTCTAACCCAATTGTCAAGTCTCTTTGCATTAACTTCACTATCATATATGGGTAATTCAAATTTAACATCAAGTTTTAATAATGTCATTTCATTCTTATGTTTATGAACATGTTTCTTTGCATTGGATTTAGAACTTGAACTTGAAGAAGAAGGAGAAGAAGGAGGTGATGATGGAGGTGAAGGAGGAATATGAGGATGATCCTCCCCTTCTTCACTTTTTTCCCTTTGAAGATTCACCCAGATTTGGTCTTTTCCGTTCCAAGTAATCCTCATACAAAACCTTCATCATCTCCGACATGGCGATTTTTTTTTCTTCGAAACTCTTTCTCATCCTAATAAAGTCCCTCTTCCGAGGCCATCTTCTCACTGTGAGAAGTTATATTTCTCAATCCAATCAATGGATTCTCTTCAACAATATCTCTTTCACCATGAAGTAGATTTTCCCTGGTTAACATGCAAAACTCAAATCCAAACTTCAACTATCTCTGACACCACTTGATCTGAAAATATCTTTTACACGACTATGGTTGAGTTATAAGCATGTGTTGATTAACCAATTAGGAAGCTTAATGAAAGAGGAAGAAGTTATAGAAGAAATATAGAAACCATATGAACATGTACATAACTAAAATGAAGCATAAAACAACATCAAACCATAACACCAATGTGATAATGAAGTTTGGCAATCTCGCCTATGTCTCCGGGCCTTTGTCTCAGTGGGTGAGTCTTTCTTATTTATGTTAAAATCTGAATAAGTACATCATAGCAGTGCCAAAAGGTTACAAAAATGATATGGTCTTGTTCTACCAGATCTATATAACCCAACATAAGAAATGACACTCAAATCGGATGACCAGATCTAGCAGAAATGGCCCGCAAAGGTGCACTCCTCAACAACTTCCCTACAAGAATATGGCTTTGGCTTAGCAAATATTCAACATAAACCTACTCTGAATCTCCTCCCATGGCCTCAATAAGGTCTGGTTTATATATATTGAAGTTGGTAACCATATCCCAACTTCCTCCCAAGATATGGCCTTAAAAAAAGGCCCAATATCCCCCCCAAAATGGGCAAAAATCTCCAATAACAGGCCAAAAATCATCAAAAATCACTATTATAAGGTTAAATAACCCACTTCTGCAACAAAAATAAAAATTATCCCCAAGTACATAGCAACACACTCCAAAACAGGGTCATATGGCTATAAATGGCCAAGTTCCAGCCCCTAAGGGCTGCACGCTGGCCCTTAGCCTGCAAGTAAAGGTCACATGGTGATGCTTCATAGGACCACACCCCAACATTTGCACCATGTTATGGTCACCGCCCCCGAGTCACATGGCGGGCAAGTGCTATGAATCCACCCCAAAATTTGCACTGAACTGTGGAGTGGAGTAGCGCCATGCCTATGGTCATATGTATAATAAACGCTCAGGTTGGAGCTTAGCCCCAACCCCCTTCCGCCTTTGCTTTTCATTAAACCCACTATATATATATATATATATATATAT
>ML804607.1:30576-56859 GCA_009831015.1 Picea engelmannii | reverse complement strand
TATATATATATATATATATATATATATATATATATATATATAACCTTCGACAGTATTCTTGGGGTATGTGAAAATCGTTGTAACAAGAAAGTTTTCACAGTGTTTGGGAACTAATGTTTCGATCTAAAACTAATAGATGCCCACGTCGTCTTGACGAGTTGTTTCTATTGAGGATTTAGTCTGGGTTATTCATTCTATATTCAACCTGATCAACATTTCCGCGCATAACGAATATCATTAGATCCTAGTAATTACCCTCGATTGATTTTTTTTTTAAGTCGACCCTTACCTCACTGAAGAATAAAACATTTCCGATTTAATTGTCGTGTGTCAGAATCTTCGTTGAGCACTTAAACTTACTGAGCACTTAAATTTTGTGAATTCCTGAACTGCATCGACCCAATATATCACACCATAATGGAAAGAAAGAAACATTACCTTCGTGCTTCTTCTCCTTGTTTAAAGTTTGGGCACAATCAGTATTTAGAGACTAGCGCCTCTGCGTGGAAGTCTAGCATCGTTGGTTGGGTAACCAGTACCCGGTATCTGAGTTCTATCTAAATTTTTAGTAAGGGAATTATACTCTGTGTTATGTCTATTGATTAGAGTTCTTAGTATCATTCTCAACTTGAGATAATGAGGGGCAGAATTGAACTCTCAAAATTGAGACTGATAGTAAAATTTCCTTCCACGAATGCGTCTCTGTTGCATTTCACCAACGCTGACTGTGACAGGTCGTTAGGGTCGGGTTGGATGGCCAACAACACTCACGTTGGACAATACTCTGAATTTTGAGTTATTTCCATAATATCAACCCAGTTTTTAGCACAATTTCCCCAGCCTTGTTTTCTATCTGTTTAATTTAAGCTTCATATTCCTTCTATCCTTACTCAATCGTTGTTCACCGAATCCAGTTAAAATCTCTGTGATTGTGTTCTTCCGGTCGAATTCTGTCGTCCCTGCAAATCTATTGATGCCTCCTTTAGTTACTCGATGGTCAAAACTTGACAATTGTGGGTTAAATCTCGGGGAAGGAAGTTGAGGAAAATTTTTAGCATAGGGTCTTCATACCATTGTTGTATATTGATACTTAGAGTTGTTTCACTAATCAATTTTGAAATTGTCCATGGAGGTAATCATGGTTAGAGGACGCAGGGTAAGTAGACATCGTGGAGCGGGAGGAAGAGGTGTGCCTCCTCTGAGAGTATCCACGCCAGAGAGATCCAACCCTCAGAGATATGAGAAGACTACTGAGTAGGAGAATGTTGTAGTAGAGAATGTGGTAGGTATGATGAGATCCTTCCAAAGGATTCTAGAGGATTTGATCAAATGCCTGGATCGAGATCAAGGCAGAGCATCTATTCCCAATGAGGGTTCACAACACACTCCAACATGTAGTAGTAGTATTCACAGAGAACTTGAGAAAGTGAAATTTCCCGAGTTCTGGGGTGCCATAGAGGGCTTAGCCATTGAGGCATGGTTGGAGAACATGGCGATATGCTTCGCACTTCATGATTACACCTCCAACATGGAATTTTGCATGGCGGTATTTCAACTGAAAGGGAGTGATCTACTTTGGTGGAAGACACTCCTACCTCAACTAAACATGGTTGTTGAAGACGTGTCATGGGAATTGTTCGAGGAACAATTCTAGGAGAGGTACTTTTTTGATGAATTCATTGAGAACCAACTTAATGAGTTCAATGCCTTACGACAGGGTAGTCGTATGGTGTCAGAGTATGAGGCCAGGTTCATGGAGCTACTCAAATATGCTCCACCTTTGAACACAGAGAAGTTAAAGGTCAACAAGTTTGTGTTTAACCTTAAATTCAACATTCCTACAAGGTGATGATCCTGATGCCTCAGACGTTGGATGATGTAGTTCAGAAGTCCCTCATAGCTAAGGAAGATCTGAACAATGGGGGTCAGGGAAGGACTCATTCCAGACAGGCTGGACATACGACACCCAGAGCACAACAACATCAGACACCATCTAGATAGACTTTTGGGCACTATGATACACCCATAGGACTTATGTTCTCGACACTGCGAAGACATACTCCTCAACATAGGACTCCCTACAAATCACCACATCAACAATGTCATCCGCAACAACAACAATAATTTAGGCATGTTCAACAAAACAAACCAAGATCACAAATTGCTAGGCCAACAACTTCTACTTCGAAGACCAAGAGTACTGGACCAAAGAATGGATGTTGGACATGTGGAGAGACACATTACTAATGATATTGTCCGATTAAGAAGGCCAGAGTGGCCAAATCATCAGGAACTATGACAATTGGAGATTTGGGCAAGGCCCACAAGATACATGCATCGGTGAATAACCTCTAGGTCAAGCACCAGTCCACTGTGCTCGAGACGTCAGGTATGATCGAAGATCAAAATTTTAGTATTTTGATAGATCTAGAAGCTACAAAGAGATTTATTTCTATTGAAAAACTTAAGAGAATTAAGGTAAAGGCATTTGATTAAGACGAGTTCAGATACAAAGAAATGGAACTAGGGGCCAAACAAAAATTTGGAGGAAAGCTTATGGATTATAACATTAAATTGGGTGATTTTGTAATGAAGTAAAATATATATGTCATGATCTTAGGATCTTATGACATAGTGATTGGCATGGACTGGTTGGAATCACATGATGCGATACTTAACTGCAAGACAAAATGATTAAGTTTGACGGATGATTTGGGACAGAGTAGAGTGATTGTAGGAAGAAACCAGGGAGTGTCTTCGAGGTTTATTTTTTCCCTACAATTACAGAAAAGTATGCACAAGGGGTGTAAGTTATATGCCATCTTAGTGCTAAACGAAAAGGGAGAAACATAAGGGTTAGAAAAACTTTCTGTAGTATCAGAGTTTTTCGATGTTTTTCCTAAAGAATTACCATGTTTTCCTCAAGAAAGAGAATTGGAGTTTACCATAGATATGAAACCTGAAACATAACCGATTGCAAGAACGCGACACTGAATGTCAACACCGGAATTGCGGGAGTTGAAAATTCAATTGAAGGATTTGTTAGACTTGGGACTTATACGTCCAAGCATATCTTCGTGGGGTGTGCCAGTTATTTTTGTTAGAAATAAGGATGGATCCTGGAGGCTTTGTATTGACTATAGTCAATTGAACAAAGCTACGATGAAGAACTAGTATTCATTGCCAAGGATTGACAATTTGTTTGACCAGATTAAAGGAGCAACAATTTTTTCAAAGATCGACTTGAGATCATGATATCATCAGTTACAGATTGAGGAAGATATCTCTAAGATCACATTTAAGACGAGATTCGAGCACTACAAGTTTATCATTTTACCATTTGGATTAACGAACGCCCCGGTGTATTCACGAGTTTGATGAATGGGGTGTTCCACGAATAATTGGACAAGTTTTTACAAGTATTCATTGACGATATACTGATTTATTCTTGGATGAAATAATAGCACGACAAACACTTGATATTGGTTTTACAGTGTCTAAGAGAAAACAAGTTGTACAAGAAATTGTCGAAATGTTCTTTTTACCAATCGAAGACTCATTATTTTGGACATATCATATCTGGAGAAGGTATCGCTATGGATCCAGATAAGGTTGAGTGATCCAGGTAGATATCTCTAGCCACCCACCTTTTCCAACTGGCTCAAAACAGGTTTATGAACATTTTGACAATTTACTATTTTTAGCAGTTTTAACTTTCGGGGCCATTTTGAGGGCCTAAATGAAGGTTTTTCATGATCAAGCTTCTCAATAATGTCTAAAGACATTATTGAAGCCCCAAAATGAATCTCCTCAACGATACCTTTCCAACGGGCTATCATACGCCTAAAACGAAGATCGTATGCAAAAGTTACGATCCCCAGAAGTTGATGTACTAACTTACCCAAACGGGGCCCACATGACTTTTGGTGCTTCATCTCCTAGGGTTAGGTTTTTGGATGTATAGAGTTTTTGGAATTTCTGTTTATTATAAAAAAAATCCTTTAGAGCCTCGTTGTAATCATCTTCTTAAGAATGTGAGTAGAGGTCACGTCTCTTCTCAGAGATAAGCTGCCACCATTCTAGCGAGTCTTTCACTCTGTATCTTTACGATCTCTGTACATTTATTTCATTAATAGAAATCGTGTATTAATGTATATATCTGTTTATGGTTGCATATCTGATACATTTATGTTATATTATTGAATATCTTCAATATCTCTATGCATTTCTTTATTATATCTCCACTCTCATTTCATGTCGAAAATAATCCGAATCATTGAGGCTATTATGGAATGTCCAACATCGATGAACGTATAAGAAGTACACAGTTTTATGGGATTAGCATGTTATTATCGACACTTCGTCAAACGATTTTTTGAAGATATCTAATCCAATAACGAAATTGCAAAAGAAAAACAAGAAATTTGTTTGGAAAGAGAAATGCACATAATCATCTCAAAAGATTAAGGAGTTGCTAACGATAGAGCCAATAATGAAGGTTCCTGACATGGACAATAAATTATTGGTATGCATGGATGCATCCAAGGACATTCTGGGTGGATTTTTGATGCAAGACGATCGAGTGATCACTTACCTTTCAAGGAAATTAAGAAGGCATGAGGAGAACTACGCTACACACAACTTGGATTTATTAGCGATCATATATGCCTTGAGAGTATGGAGACATTATCTGATTGGACGAAAATTTGAATTAAATATAGATCACTGTGGATTGCAACATATTTTTACTCAGATTCACTTGAATGCATGATAAAGGCGTTGATCGAAATTACTTAGCAAATACGATTTCAAGTTTATTTACATTAAATGAATGATGAATAGAGTAGCAGATGCATTGAGTCAGAGACCACACATATTCTCAGTAATACCTCTTAAGAAGAATCTTCGAGAAATTATTCTGTCTCTACAGTTTGACGAGGATTGGTACAAGGAAATTAAGGCTAACACTAGACAAGATACCATGATGGTACCAAGGTATGAAGGTTATTCTTTTGACAACAATGGATTGTTGAGGTATAACAACATGATTTACATACCGCCTAATGAAGAATTAAGAAGTTTTATTTTAAGCGAAGCTCATCGAGAAGTATACATGGCTCATTTTGGAGTCACAAAGATGAAGGCAGAACTTAAGACTTTATTCTTCTGGAAAGGAATGAAAGCATACATAGTTAGTTATTTGGCGAGATGTATATAATGTTAGCAAGTGAAGGCTAAACATAGACATCCAACAAGATTGTTACAACCACACGCTATTCATGAATTGAAATGGGAAGTCATTTTGATGGATTTTATTGTTGGATTTCCACTGACGACAAGGAAACACGATTTGATTTTTGTGGTCATTGACACTCTGACGAAAAGTGCACACTTTATTCTAGTGCATATGACGTATCATGCGTCATACATAGCTAGGGTTTTTGTTAGCGAGATTGTGAGGTTGTACATAGTACTAAGAAAGATCATATCTGATCGAGGATCGATGTTTACTAAATGATTTTGAACTAGTTTCCAAGAGGCTTTGGGAATGCAACTGAATTCTAGTATCGCATATCACCTAGGGACAAATGGACAAACTGAAAGAATGAATCAAGCCTTAGAGGATATGCTTCAGATGTACATGATGGATCAACATAAGCGTTGGGAAGACTTCTTTCCATTGGTAGAGTATTTTTACAACAACAATTACCAAAGTATGATTAAGATGGCACCGTTTGAGTTTCTTTATGGACGAACGTTTCAGACACCTCTGAGTTGGGCCAGACTATAGGATAGGATTCTGGTAGGACTGGAAGTGATCCAAGAAATGGAAGAACATATGAAATCGATAAGACAAAGGATTAAATAAGCACAATATCAACATAAGAGTTATGATGATGTGCATCACATTCACTGCAGTTATGAGGTTGGCGACTAAGTTTTCTTGTGAGTGAAACTGCATAAGAGTTCAATCAAGTTTGGAAAGGGTTCTAAACTCTCTCCTAAGTTTGTGGGACCTTTCGAAGTTGTGGAAAAGAAAGGAACCGTAGCTTACCAACTAGACTTTCCTGGTTCTTTGGGGCATATGCACGATGCATTTCATGTATCTGATTTACGACATTATATTAGTGATCCATCACATGTTATTGGCATGATTTCTTTGCAGGTGTTGGATGAGGGTGCTCTCATGGTAGAGCCAATACGCTTTATGAGCCATTGCACTCGACAACTACGACGTCGAATAGTCAATCAGGTCAAGGTCTAAGGGGACAATTATAGTCCACAATCAGCCATATGGGAGGATGCATATGAAATGTGTCAACAATTTCCTTATTTGTTTGAAACATAGTTATCAACTTAATGAGAACTGTGACCTCAAAATGAGAACTCTGGCCCAAAAAACCCATATTTTTGCATAAAAATACATCAAAATCAACCCCCAAATCAAAAAGTGGTGCTACCGGTAGCACCATTTTTTAAAACAGGGTCAAAATTACAACATTTTTCAAACATGGCCTTCAAAACTTAGATAATAGCTCATAAAAACCTTAAAATCAACACCTAAAAACAAAAAAGATGTTTTTGATTTTTTTCTTTCTTTCCAAAACGTTAAATTTTGAGATCATTTGAAATCGGATTTTTATCACGTGGTACCATTAAAACCAAAACCTCAAAATCAACCATCAAATTGAAAAGTACTGCTACCGGTAGCATCCATTCTAAAATCAGGGTATTAAAATGACCAATTTTTATAATGTGGTAAAACAACTCATCATTACTGTAAACAAAATCATAAAAACAACCCTTAAATGTTTACTTTGTAAATGTTATCATCACGCAAAACACAAGGTAATACATAATGCCATGAAAATATTGACCATATTCAAAACATATGAGCTAAGAAATTTTATTATATTATCCATAATAAAAAAACATATCATTCATAAAACCTAACAAAAGATTCATAACTTCATGTAAGATCATATGTAAGTTCAATGCTCTTTTTTAGTTACCATACAAACATCATATGGATAAAAGATTCTTAAAATGTTCCATACACTTATTCAGATTGACTCATGGTTTATGAAATACCATCAGAGTCTACATTGTCTTCAAATGAATGTTTTGATGAAGATGTAGATGATCCATACTCTTCTCTATTGTCGATGATTGCACCATCCGAGTCTACATGCATGCCCAACATTTCAGATGTCAAATGCCTTTTAGATCTATGACTAGGTTCAGCGGACTCTCATCTTGCATTTATTTCTTGCGGCAATAACCTCTTGATAATCTCTGTTGTCTTGGAGCGAAGAGTTCCTCTCTTTTTCAAATTGAAGTCATAAACAAGTATGTCAACATCGTCTAATTTTAAGAGGTCAGTGCGACGACGAGTTACATTTTGACCCTTTCTTTTTCTCTTTCTATTGACATGTTTCTCAATCACCATCTCCGTCTTGTACACACCATTGAATGGGTGTGTACTTGTTGCATACCAATGCACTTCAATTGCAACAACATCAACATTTTCTTTCTCAATCTTTATAACCTTTCCTATCCAGAATGGATAAGCATGTGGATCCTCAGTCGCTAAAAATGCAATCATGCTATCCTCCTTAATATCTTGTACTGAACCCCTGTAAAGGTATTCCATGGCTTCATGTTTTGCACGTGACCTTCGTGAACCAATATACATTTCTCTTTCCTCTGCTTGTGTATTCTCAATAGCACTTTGAGATTCTTGAACTTCAACAATGTTTGTTTCTTCAGATTCGTTTGGCATATTTTTTGGCCAATGAAATGGAGTCCTCAACATTGTATCTTCATTTGTTGAGCTTGAAATTATGTCACTTTGACTATTGAAAAAAGACTCTCACCAATAGGATTGTCGAGAGAGATTACTTTAGGATGGTCAGGAGAATTTGGCTGAGTGACCTCTGCAAATAGATTCTAGTTGGTGCAAATGTTATTAAGTTCCTAACAGTCTGCATATGCATTCAAGTTGGTCTTATGAAAGGTACACCATGGCACATTTCCAGGTGTGTATGGGGATACAGGGGAAACTAGGGAATGCTCAATATGCGATGGAATAACATTAGAAGGACCATATCGGGTTGGGGGAGAGTGGATATGAGGATCTACTTTATGCTCCATGGCCAAGACCTGAATAAATTGTTTTTCCAAGGAAGGATACTCAAACAACTCGACTTCATGATGGAAAATTGTTAATAAAATAGAATTAAATTTGACAATCAATACGTCTTATGGATCTGAAATGTGTAGCTAGATGAGAAAATTGAAGAATACCTCTATGTTGCTCTGTATTGATTGATGGGAGAGTTTTTTGAGATGAAACCATTTGGAAAGGAGGTTTTTTTGATATCCCAGGGGATAGAAGTGGTCTCTAAGTGCCTGGAAAAATCCCTCCCACGTGGTAATGTGTGGTGTATGTGTCTAGACCGGGTCACTTATATCCATGAACTAGGAATAATTCTCCAATTGAGTGTCCCACCATGTATGCACAATTCCCTCAAGTTGTAGGCCAATGATTTGAAGCTTCATGTCTTTTGTCATCTCAAGACATGTACGAAAGTATGTGGAAAGACTACGAAGCCAAGAGTTGACATTCACACCATTCATTTGGCCCAAAAAATTCGGTAATTGGAAGTGTGTATCAAGTTGCAACATGGGTGTTGGAGATCTTTGTTGTTGCAAACAGAGTAGCTCCTGCAAAGCCATTGTTAAATCCTAATGGGAGTTGTGGCAGTGGATGCAAAATAATTTGTAGAGGACTCTCTTCACGATGACATAATTTTCATTCACCGCAGATGCCAATATGTCACTGGATGTTGGGATGAGAATCACTAAACTCCTAAGGGATATAATAAGGCACCCAATACCATGAATAGGGCATGTGGAGAATGGTGAAAAATGAATGTGTTGGAATCCCTGAGGAGGGCGCATTGGAAGTCCTAATAAGGATGTTTGGCTTTGAGAAAAAAAATTGTTGGATGACCTCTCTTCTGAATTTCGTGGCTGAGCAGAAGGTGACTTGGATCTAGGATCTGATACCAATTGATCTGCAATTTAGATATGAAAAACACATATAAAACTAAATGTGAAATGAAGAACAAAAATTAGATAGTGCGGAGCATAGAAAATAGAATATGCATGAAAATGGAGAAGAAAAATTTGAAGAGAAAATAACCATCACATTTTCTTGAGTGAGAGAGGAGTGCCTTCTATAGGCAAGGAAAATTTTTCCTTCTCATTATTATCTGATTACAATATAAGTTGAAACAACTAACTAAATTCTTACAAGAGTAATTTCTAAAAGCACACTAAATGCTTGCAACATAAAATGCTAAAGTGAACTATTGTCTATAATAGAAATATTTGAAACTAACTATAACACTAACTACAATACTAATTAAGGAGTCCCCCCTCATCCTAAGTGGACAAGGAAGCGGGGAACACTTCCTAATGCCCAATTATTTAACCACATTGTAACAAAATTATTTTTAGAAGAGATGTTAAATTTGATGAAAATCTCTTGGCCTATAAGTCTAATTTGAAATTTGTGCCATCTACAACTTGCTAGTCATATTCGTTGTTTGTGCCTTCTTCTGTTTCTATTCTAGTTTCTTCTTCTTCAGAAGATGATAGTGAGGATGAAATTACACCTCCACTTGCTCACCTTCCTCCAAATGAGTCTATTGAACCTGAACTTGCACCAACACCACTTCTTCCTAGATGGGTCCATTCAATACGAGAATCAACTAGTGATCTTACTAATGATCCTTCAGATCAACGTCAAACATGTTCACAGTTCCAACGTGCCTCTTATCTTTTGGATCAAGTTTCAAAGACTCATGATCCAGAGACATTTGCAGAAGCTTCGGGTCATCCAGATTGGGATACAACAATGAATGAAGAGTATTGTTCTTTAATGGAAAATGACACTTGGGATCTTGTACCTCTTCTGAAAGGAAGAAGATTTGTTAGATGTAAATGGGTCTATAGAACTAAGTATGCATCATATGGAAGTGTTGAAAGACACAAGGCTCGATTAGTTTCCAAATAATTTACCCAAGTTGAAGGAATTGACTATAATGAAACTGTTAGGGACCTAACCTCCCTAACCCCTCACATAGGTAGAATAATATATTTCCATGTAATAAAGACCAATATTAATAAGGCGTAGCAATAAGGAAGAATAAGTCAAATGTAAGAAGACCTAATATAATCTTCCTCTTCTAGAAGGTTCTTCCTCTAGATTGTTCTTTTGGATATACAAATTTAGTATAAATAGGAGTAGAGGGTATGAGAAGTCTTGTATTGTATATTATTGTAATAGAGCTATGCTCTGGTGGAGGTTTCCCCCTCGAAGAGGCAAGTGAACATTGCTATCATTAATCAAGGTGCTCTTTCTGGTATTATTCTGGTATTTTTTTGGTTATATCATTGTTGTTCTTCCATTTCTAGCTAAAATATTTATGTTTTGCATACTATTTTATATCTGGAATACTACAAGTGGTATCATAGAACTTTCCTTGGCATAAAATTGTGGGTTAATTTTTTTCTCAGGGTAGAGACGTATTCTGACATATTAAAGCTATAGATATTTGTCGTTATGTGCATAAAATAGCGGTTGATGTCTCATACACACAGGAAATACAAGTGGTACTTAAGCGCACATCTGTTGGCCATCCTTGTAACCCCTATTGGTACCCCTTCGAGTGGTAGCGAATCAAACAACACCTGTATACAGATCAACCTAGATCTCCTGAATCCTTCCATAGATAAATCGATCAGATTCTTGACTGTTATAGTCCCACCAACAACAACACTCATGAAGATACTCTCTAGTACATGGGTAGTCAGGTAGTACGACTAAGGGCATGGTCTAGCCTCTTTAGTTGGTGCCATGAGATATTGGGTTGAGTACTATTGTTGGACCTCGCACATATATCAGAGAGCTATAGCATAGGGAAAATCCTTGTCTATAGACACCTTGCATACCCTAACCCTTGGGACAAAAAAAAACCTAGAACAAACAAGATCTATTTCCATGCAACTGTGCCTCCTGCATTTGGGTTGCGAAATTACTACACATTTCTTCCTGTTAAAAATCTGGGCATTTCAACACTGAAATATTCTTCCCGTTGGATTCCTCTCTTCACCCTTATCATAGTCATACCTATTGTTTTTTAGCAATTTTTTTTCCCATGGACCTGACCCCCTTCCAACACCCTTATTTGGGCCTTACCCCATTAGATTCCCCTCGTCGCCCGATCGTCATGATACACTTTACCCATAACCCATTTTCTGTGTGGTCCCACCCGTTCATTTTCATTTTCCCTCTTCATCATGGCCTACACCCATAGCCAAGACTTGGAACCTCACTTCAATTACTTGTCCTCTAATTTCACAGAGACTCAATACGAAGTGAGGTAGCTCAATGCCAATTTTTCCACCATCAATAAAAACATGCATTCCTCCATAGATGCCAAAATTGAAACCATCAAACAAGACCTCTCTACCCAGCTTGCATCCTTCACTAACATGATATGTGCCAAGTTGAGTATCCCTGTCGATCTTCCCTCCTCTGACCCACCTTTTCACTCCGAAGGTGAAACTTCCTCCAATTCCCAGACTTTTCAGCCCCATCACTTTCAGCGTGACCTACACCTTCCGCGTGTGGATGTGAACAAATTTGATGGCTTAGATACCACTGGATAGGTAAATCAAATGGAACATTATTTATCTTTGTATGCAATTAAAAATGAGTTGTCCAAACTCCGATATGGTGTTATGTATCTAGATCAAGAATGTTGGCAATGGTGGAAATGGAGAAAAAATGCCCGCCAAGGGTATGTGGCTTGGACACAATTTGTGGAAAATATTTATGAACTCTTTGAAACTGAAACCAACCATTTAGGACATTTGAAAAAGTTGAAACAATCTGGTACACTGGAAGACTTTATAGCCACTTTTGGGCGATTGAATTTCCATATAGAGGGCATGTCTGATGCTTTTTTCCGAGAATGTTTTATCAGTGGCCTTAAGGATGAGATTCGCATGACCTAATGGATTAGCATCAGATTTGGGTAGAATCTACTAAAAGAGATAAGGAAGCATAACATGTTGTATCTTCTCAAACCCAAAATCCCTCCTTTATTCCTCGCCCTAAAATAGTCACTCCCACTCCTCCTTCCACTCCACTAAAGATCCTGGAATTGACTAGGGAGGAAATGGTTGAACGCCAACTCAAAGTCCTTTGTTATAATTTTGATGAAACATATTTTCTTGGGCACAAGTTGAAGGAACTAAATACTTTTATGGCCATCTCTGAGGATGTTTCAAAAAATGATGCCGAGCCCCCCCTGTGGCTGTCACCTAAACCCACTGATATGAGCCCACTCTCCGACCCTGTTGAATTTGAACCAATCATTTCCCTGAATGCTCTCACTGGGTTCTCTACTCCCCAAAATCTGAAGCTAATTGGTTACATTAAGCATTGGAAGGTCATCATCCTTGTTGACAGTGGAAGCACCCATCATCGCCGCATTGCCCAAGAAAGTAATTGTTACATTCGTGCAATCAATAATTTTCAAATCATGATTGTCAATGGCGAGTCAATGAAATGTGGGGGGAATTGTGAAAATGTGCCTCTCCAAATTGGTCAGTACCACATGAAATCTCATATCTTTTCTATCGACATGGGAAGTTGTGACATTGTGTTGGGTGCAGAATGACTAAGGAATCTAGGTCCCATTCTCATGGATTTTAAGGAATTAACCATGCAATTCAATCAGGAGGGACAAAAATATAAGTTCAAAGGCATCACCACCAGTTCCCCGGAGATCATCAGTTCCCATCGCATGGAAAAGCTCCTAAAAAAAGGTCATTCTGGCATTATTGCACAACTCCATGGCATTCATGCCATTAAGACACCCTTTGTGCCGCAGGGCCTCCAATCCATCCTCTCCAAACAAAAATTTGGTTTTCCACTCCCTAGGGACTTCCTCCTTCTTGTGGTGTTCATGATCATTCCATTCCCCTTGTCCCCAAAAACCTTCCTTCAAATGTTCATCCCTATCATCATCCCTTTTCCCAGAAAAATGAAATTGAGAAAATTATTCAAGAATTGCTCACTGCAGGTGTTATCTGTCCTAGTACGATCCCTTACTCTTCTCCTATGGTCATGGTCCTTAAGAAAGAAGGCTCTTGGTGCATATGTCCTGACTTCCATGCCCTAAACAAACTCACCATCAAAGACAAATTTCCCATTCCTATCATTAATGACCTCTTAGATGAATTGAGTGGTGCTCAGTTCTTTACTAAACTTGATCTTCATTCTATCTACCACCAGATACGTATGAAAGAGGAAGACATTCCTAAGAATGCATTTCAAACTCATGAGGGCCACTATGAGTTTTTGGTCATGCCCTTTGTCTTGTGTAATGCTCCCTCCACTTTCCAAAGCCTCATGAATCATGTATTCTGTCATTTTATCCATCATTTTGTCTTAATTTTCTTTGATGATATCCTCATCTATAGTAAAACCTGGACATCCCATCTTGCTCATGTGGATCGAGTTCTACATCTACTCTCTCATCACCAAATTTTCCTCAAACAATATAAATGTGCTTTTGGTGCCTCATAAGTTGAGTACTTAAGTCATATTGTTGGCAAGGCAGGTGTCATGGTGGATCCTAAAAATATTAAAATTATGCAAGATTGGCCTCGCCCAAAGACTCTCAAAATATTACGTGGATTTTTGGGTTTAACAGGCTATTATCACAAGTTTGTTAATAATTATGGAAATATTACGAAACCTCTCACTGCTCTCCTTAAAAAAAATCTTTCTCTTGGACTCCCGAAACTGACTTGACCTTTCAAACCTTGAAGGCAACCATGTGCACCACTCCAGTCCTGTCCCTTCCTAATTTCACAAATACCTTTTTCCTGGAATGTGATGCTTCCAGGAGAGGAATTGGAGCAATCTGTATGCAATATGGCCGACCTTTGGCCTTTACCAAAAAACAACTGTTAGAGAAAAATTTGGGCCAATCAATCTATGAAAAGGAAATGTTGGCTATTCTGCATGCAGTGGATCTTTGGCACACTTATCTGTTGGGGAATCACTTACAAATTAAGACAGATCATCAAAGCCTCAAGTATTTTCTAGAACAATGCCCTTCCTCCCTGGTGCAACAAAAATGGGTGACTAAGCTCTTTGGATATGATTATGAGATAATTTACAAGAAATGCAAAGACATTGTGGTTGCTGATGAACTTTCAAGAAAATATGAAGATGAAGGGTCCCTTTTTTCCCTCTCCTACATTGTACCAGATTAACTCCAAGCTGTTCTCTAGGAATGGCTACAAGATCCCAAATTTTCGCATCTGATCCAACAATTGCAGGCCGATTCTCCAGTTTCCCCAGGGTACTCTTGGCACAATGATGAGCTTCACTACAAAGGCTATTTGTATTTAAGTAAACAATCACAACTTAAATCCACGTTACTTTCTGAGCTTCATGCTACACCCACAATTGGGCACTCAGAAAACCTATGACCGGGTCAAACACTATTTTTTCTGGGATGGTATGAAACATGACGTTCGCAATTTTGTGGAAAAATGTGATGTTTTTTAACGCAACAAGGGAGAAACAATCAAATCTCCAGGAACACTACGACCACTTCCAATTTCACTTGCTATTTGGAGGGATATCTCTATGGATTTTATTGTGGGATTATCTAAATCGAGCAATAAATCAATCATCATGGTGGTCGTTGATAATATTTCCAAGTATCCTCATTTATGTGCTCTTAAAATCCCATTTACCACCTCCACCGTGGCTCAATGTTTCATGGATCAGGTTTTCAAGCTTCATGGCATGCCTTATTATATTGTTTCTAATCAAGTGATCTGAAAAGATCTTTTACATGACTATGGTTGAGTTATCAAGCATGTGTTGATTAACCAATTAGGAAGCTTAATGAAAGAGGAAGAAGTTATAAAAGAAATATAGCAGCCATATGAACATGTACAGAACTGAAATGAAGCATAAAACAACAACAAACCATAACACCAATGTGATAACAAAGTTCGACAATATTGTCTACGTCTTTGGGCCTTTGTCTAAGTGGGTAAGGCTTTCTTATTTCTATTCAAAGCTCAATAAGTACATCACAGTAGTTCCAAAAGGTTACAAAACTTATCTGGTCTTTTTCTACCAGATCTCTAGAACCCAACAAAAGAAACAACACTCAAATCGGATGACTGGAGCTCCCAGAAATGGCCTGCAAAGGTGTGCTCCTCAACAACTTCTCTGCATCAAAATGGCTTTGGCTTGGCAAATCTTCAGCATAAACCTTCTTTGAATCTCCTTCCATAGCCTCAAGAAGGCTTGGTTTATATAGATCTGAATTTGGTAACCATATCCCAATTTCCTCCCAATATATGGCCTAAAAAAAGGCCCAATATCCCCCCCAAAATGGGCAAAAATCTCCAATAACAGGCCAAAAATCATCAAAAATCACTATTATAAGGTTAAATAACCCACTTCTGCAACAAAAATCAAAATTAGCCCCAAAAAAGGGTCATATGGCTATAAATGGGTGTGTGCTTCAAAAAAGGGTCATATGGCTATAAATGGCCAAGCGCCAACCCCCAAGGGATGTGCGCTGGCCCTTAGCCCACAAGTAAAGGTCACATGGTGATGCTTCATAGAACCATGCCCCAACATTTGCGCCATGTTATGGTCACTGCCCCCGAGTCATATGTTGGGAAGGTACTATGAATCCGACCCAAAATTTGCATCGAACTATGGAGTGGAGTAGCGTTGGGCCTATGATCATATGTATAATAAACTCATGGGCTCGGGCTTAGCCCCAACCCCCTTCCGCCTCCGCTTTACATTAAACCCACTTTATATATATTAATTCAAACTTGTAATAACAAGTCCCTCCAATAGCATGTTGGTAATCTGACCTATCCCTAAGAAATTTCCTCTACTAAAAGGTCATGGGGTTGAATCCCATGAAGCTCCAAAATATTTACCCAACCATCGAATGCTGGGGTGCCACGTGTTAACTCAAATCTGTGGCACGTGGCACCTATTCATTTGCCCACAAAATGTGCCACTTGTCAAAACGAGATTGGACCACTGTCATCTTCCAAGTTAGCCTGCTGCTGTGTTTCCATGTGTCTCAATTCTATGTCAGCATGATGTCATGCTGATGTCATCATTGACTTTTTTCTAGTTGATTGTTGACTTTTTACCTGTTTGAGAAAACAAACAGAATGCGATATTAGGAGCATACAATGTCTATTTGAGCCCATTCAAGTTGCGTTGGGTTTGTATCAATGAGGGCTATGCACATGTCCATTTTGAATCCATTCAGAGAACATTTATTTTTAGGCCTTTCTGAGCCCCATCAAGCTCCTGGATCCGAGTATGGATCACACCTCCCCACTAAAATAACTTTTGGTCCCCAAAAGGTTACTGACTAGTCATCAAGCTCGGGATAGGCCACTCGTCTTGATCTCCGTCTTTGAACTCTGTTCTGTGCACCTACCTCATCAAGATCAACTGTAACACAATCGTGACAACTCACAACATATTGTTAGCCATTTGAACCCTATCACATCTTACTGCAACTACTATCATCCATATAGACAACATTACTAATGATAGCATCAAAAATATGACTGCAAACAAGCTGATATGTTTGTAATATTTGCATGACAATAGATTATCTTGAAGCAATCTGTGATTGTTTTTCCTTTCCACAATCATCTCCTGTTCTTGCTTAAGATTGATTACTTGATTTGAAACAATTATAGGTTTGTTGATTTCTTGAACTGCCTTCTTTAATTGTTCCATAGTTTGAAGAGTTTTATTTACCTTTACATGATGAGCATGAACCACATAATATTGACCTGCTTTGGATAATTGATATTGATTCTTTGTCATGTAAAAGATTTCTTTACGATCATATAAGTATGGACTACCTAAGACCATTCCACATTCACTTAGTGGCACTACATCACATGTTACCTCGTCCACATACTTAGATGAAATTGCAAATTTGAAGGTGCACTTCTTTGTTATGTGCATTTGATGATGGTTGCTTATCCATTTAAGTTTGTATGGCTTATGATGTATTTGTGTTTTTAATCCCAATTGCTTAACCAATTCCTCTGAAATTAGGTTAGATTGAGATCCACTATTGATTAATGTATCAACCTTAGTGTGTCACATGGTGACCCTTATATGAAGCAAGTTACTTCTACAATCAATTCCTTAACCAATTTTACCTATCATACCAACCAATGAGACCTTAGATTCATCACCTGAATCCAATCCCAAGTCTGTGGGTTGTGTTGTTGCCGCAACTGTTTTCCTCCCCTTCTTTTCCTTGAACCACTTCGGTCTCTTCTCGGATGCAACTACCAACAATGGTCCTCATCATGCCCCTATTTCTTGCAATGCTTGCAAGAGGTCTTCTCTTCCTTTCTCGTCATTGCATTTGACTTCTTTCCATGCCACTTCCTCTTATCCTCTTTCCTTGACAATGATTCCACTGATACACCAACACCTATTTTTCCTGCTTCAATGTATGTCGCTTGAACTGAAACCTCATCAATATTAGTTGGTCCAAACATGAATACATTGTTTCTAATATGTGCAGGTAAATCTCCTATATACTTCATAAGAGTTTCTTGGGTATGTAAAGGAATATCTAACATCAATGCCATTTTTCGAAAGCCATATGTGTATTCTTGCACTGTTTGTCCTTTTCTTAGTTTTAAATCTTGCCATTCGATTAACGCTTTCTCTTTATAACCCAAAGGATAGAATTGCTTTCTCAGTGCAAAAATAAAACTTTTCCATGATGGAAATGCATTACCCACTTGTTGCGTTCCATTTTGCAACTTGCTTTGCCACCAGATGAGTGTTGTGCTTGCAAGTCTCAAAGATGCCAACTTGATTTGTGAGGCCTCATCCTTGATCTGTTGCACACTGCAATAGACCTCCATATGTCTGACCCAATTTTCAAGTCTCTCTACATTAACTTCACCATCATATATGGGTAATTCAAATTTAACATCAAGTTTTAATAATGTCATTTCATTCTTATGTTTATGAACATGTTTCTTTGCATTGGATTTAGAACTTGAACTTGAAGAAGAAGGAGAAGAAGGAGATGATGATGGAGGTGAAGGAGGAATATGAGGAGGATCCTCCCCTTCTTTACTTTTTTCACTTTGAAGATTCACCCAGATTTGGTCTTTTTCATTCCAAGTAATCCTCGTACAAAACCTTCATCATCTCCGACATGGCGATTTTTTTTTTTGAAACTCTTTCTCATCCTGATAAAGTCCCTCTTCCAATGCCATCTTCTCGCTATGAGAAGTTATATTTCTCAATCCAATCAATGGATTCTCTTCAACAATATCTCCTTCACCATGAAGTAGATTTTCCCTGGTTGACATGCAAAACTCAAATCCAAACATCAACTATCTCTGACACCACTTGATCCAAAAATATCTTTTACACGACTATGGTTGAGTTATAAGCATGTGTTGATTAACCAATTAGGAAGCTTAATGAAAGAGGAAGAAGTTATAGAAGAAATATAACAACCATATGAACATGTACAGAACTAAAATGAAGCATAAAACAACATCAAACCATAACACCAGTTTGATAACGAAGTTCGACAATCTCGCCTATGTCTCCGGGCCTTTGTCTCAGTGGGTGAGTCTTTCTTATTTATGTTAAAATCTCAATAAGTACATCATATCAGTGAAAAAAGGTTACAAAACTGATATGGTCTTGTTCTACCATATCTATAGAACCCAACAGAAGAAACGACACTCAAATCGGATGACCGGAGCTCCCAGAAATGGCCCACAAAGGTGCGCTCCTCAATAACTTCCCTGCAGAAAAATGGCTTTGGCTTGGCAAATATTCAACATAAACCTACTCTGAATCTCCTCCCATGGCCTCAAGAAGGCCTAGTTTATATATATATGAAGTTGGTAACCATATCCCAACTTCCTCCCAAGATATGGCCTAAAATAAAGGCCCAATATCCCCCCCAAAATGGGCAAAAATCTCCAATAACAGGCCAAAAATCATCAAAAATCACTATTATAAGGTTAAATAAACCACTTCTACAACAAAAATCAAAATTATCCCCAAGGGCATAGCAACGCACTCCAAAAAAGGGTCACATGGCTATAAATGTCCAATTTCCAGCCCCTAAGGGCCGGACGTTGGCCCTTAGCTTGCAAGTAAATGTCACATGGTGATGCTTCATAGGACCACACCCCAACATTTACGCCATGTTATGGTCACCGCCCTTGAGTCATATGGCAGGCAGGTGTTATGAATCCGCCCTAAAATTTGCACCAAAATGTGGAGTGGAGTAGCGCTGGGCCTATGGTCATATGTATAATAAACGCGCGGGCTAGAGCTTAGCCCCAACCCCCTTCCGCCTTCGCTTTACATTAAACCCACTTTATATATATTAATGTGGACTTGTAATAACAAGTCCCTTCAATAGCGCTGGTAATATGACCTGTCCCTAATACATTTCCTCTACCAAAATGTCATGGGGTCGAATCCCATGAATCTCCAAAATTTTTACCCAACCACCGAATGCTGGGGTGCCACATGGCAACCCACATCTACGCCACGTGGCACCTGTTCATTTGCCCACAAAATGTGTCACTTGTCGAAATGATATTGGACCACTATCATCTGCCCAGTCAGCCTGCTGTTGTGCTACCATGTGTCTCAATGCTACGTCAACATGATGTCATGTTGGCATCATCATTGACTTTTTTCCAGCTGACTATTGACTTTTTGCCTATTTGGGAAAAAAAATAGAATGTGTATCAAGAGAATATGACGTCTGTTTGATCCCATTCAAGTTGCGTTGGGTTCGTATCAACAAGGCCTATTCACACGTCCGTTTTGAAGCCATTCTGAGAACATTTATTTTTAGGTCTTTCTGAGCCCCATCAAGCTTGTGGATTTGAATCTGGATCATCGAGACCCCACTTTCACTAGCAATTTTTGGAAAGAGATGTTCAGGCTACAGGGCACCTAATTGCATCTCATCACAACTTATCATCCCCAGAATGATAGTCAAACTAAAGTTGTCAACAAGTGTTTGGAAACGAGTTGTTTTGCATCAGAAAGGAAAAATCAATGGGCTCAATGGTTACCACTAGTTGAATGGTGGTACAACACTTTTTACCATACATCTACCCGCATGACTCATTTTGAAGCAGTATATGGAAAGAATCCACCTTCAGTTCTCTCATACCTTCTAGGTGTCTCGAAGGTCCATACCGTTGACCAAACACTTATAGTTTGAGAGGCTATTCTCTGTACCCTCAAAGAGAATTTGGTCATGGCCCAGAATTGCATGAAGCAACAGGAAGATCAAGGTTGTTCTGAACGTCAATTTACTGAAGGAGACCAGGTGTTTCTTTGACTGCAACCGTATAAGAAAACTTCCCTCAAGGATGATCATTGTCAGAAATCGAAATCCACATTTTATAGTCCTTATGCCATTCTCAAGCATGTGGGACAGGTGACCTATAGATTATCTTTGCCAAATCATTCTAACCTCCATCCTATTTTTCATGTCTCCTGCTTAAAGAAGGTTATTGAAACTAAGTGCCAAAATCAAACCAACCTTCCTGAGTTAGATGAAGAAGGCTCCATTTGGTTGCAGCCACAAGCAGTTTTGTACCAGCGTGAGCATCATTTGTGTCAGCGCACCATCAAGGAAGTGTTAGTCCAATGGAAATATACAACTCTATCAGATGCCACTTGGGAATCAACTACCATTCTACAACAATTTTCTCATCTCAAGCCTTGCAGACAAGGATTCTTTTAAGGGGGAGGACATGTTAGGGACCTAGCCTCCCTAACCCCTCACGTAGGTAGAATGATATATTTCCATGTAATAAAGGCCAATATTAATAAGGCATAGAAATAAGGAAGAATAAGTCAAATGTAAGAAGACCTAATAGAAGCTTCTGCTTCTAGAAGGATCTTCATCTAGATTGTTCTCTTGGATAGATAGATTTAGTATAAATAGGAGTAGAGGGTACTATGAGAAGTCTTGTCTTGGATATTATTGTAATAGAGCTCTGCTCTACTAGAGGTTTCCCCCTTGAAGAGGAAAGTGAACATTTCTATCATTAATCAAGGTGATCTTTCTGGTGTTATTATGGTATTATTTTGATATTGTTTTGGTTATATCATTGTTTTTCTGCCATTTCTAGCTAAAATATTTCTGTTCTGCATACTATTTTATATCTGGAATACTACAAAAACCTTTTCCCTTGTAGCCAAAATGAATTCCATATGCCTTTTTCTTGCCCTTGCTGCCTCACATAAATGGGAGGTCCATTAGATGGATGTCAAATTCTCCTTCTTGCATGGGGATTTGCAAGAATAAATCTACATGGAACAACATCCTAGCTACGTCTAGAATGACTCTAGCCTTGTTCGTTGCCTTAAGAAATCTCTTTATGGTCTTAAGCAAGCTCCTCAAGTTTGGTATGCAAAAATGGATAACTTTCTTCTTGACATCAAATTTTCTAGATGTCATTCTGATCCAAATGTCTATACTAAGAAAGTAGGAAACCATCTCATAATCCTCGTTCTTTATGTTGATGACCTTATCCTCATTGGTACTGACCCAAAAATTTTAAATCATGTGAAAACCGACCTTAAGATGAAATTTAAAATGACTGACGTAGGATATTTTCACTATTTCCTTGGCCTCCAAGTTTTTCAAACCAAGGAAGTATTTTTTCTTTCCCAATCTAATTATGCTTGTGACCTTCTTCATCGCTTTCACATGGAAGACTCAAAACTAGCCCCATCTCCCTTCTCGTATGGAGTTAAACTTGCTACCACATGTACTTCTCCTAAAGTTGATGCCACTTTGTACTGTCAGTTAGTTGGTAGCCTCTTGTACTTGAATCATACCCATCCTGATCTTTCCTTTGTTGTTGTTATTTTTTCCCGGTATATGCAAACACCCGATGAAAGCCATTGGAAAGCAACTAAAAGAATACTTTAGTATATCCAGGGTACAATTCAATTCGAGATACATTACAGTTCAGGGGGTACTCCTTTATTGGTTTATTTCACTGATTTAGATTGGGTCGACGACCTTAATGATTGAAAATCTACTACAGGTTATGTTTTCAGCCTTGGTTCAGGACCTGTCACTTGGGCTTGTAATAAATAATAGGCTATTTCTCTTTCTTCAACAGAATCAAAGTACCGAGCAACGATTTATGCAATTCAAGAAGCCTTGTGGATTTGAAAGAGTCTTTTAGAGTTTGGATTACAACACCAACATCCGACAATGGTCTGGTGTGACAATTAGAGTTCCATAAAGCTCGCCAAAGATCCAGTTCATCATCAACACAACAAACACATCGAGCTGCACATGCACTTCATCAAAAATATCATTCATGATCGAGTTATTGAAGTGATCTTCTGCCCTATAGAAGATCAAGTTGCAGACATTTTCACAAAGTCTCTTACAGAAGCGAACTTCCAAACTTCGATCTATGTTAGGAGTTCAAGAAGTTGTCATTAATGGGGGATAAACTCTAATGCCTCCTTCCTTCTCCTATTGTGTCACCTTTGTAGATCCTTTAATCCTATCCCAAGTTGTTCTTAAGGGGGAATGTTAATATATTTAGACACTTAGGAGTTAGTTAAGATAAACTTGGTCTAATGTGTCTTTAGGTAAAAGTGTGTTTCTTTAGTATGGATTAGTATGCATTTGTAGTTAGAAAATCTGATGATCACGATAGGTTCTCAACATAGAGTGATCCGACAATTCATATTCTACTCAATCTTAATGACTACATTAATCTGTGTCTTAACACCCGATTGGTCCATGATATCTATTTAAAGAGCATGGAGGGTCAATTGTTGATGATCGTTTGTGAGAAACTCTCTTGTAAATCTCTCTGTAATATTTTTTTTTTCATTAATAAATTGATCCAAGTGGCCACATTGACTGGCCATGGGTGTTTCCTCATAGGGGTTTTACCACGTCTACACATTGGTGTGTTGATATGTGATCTAGTTGTGTGATTGGTTACTGAAGGTGTTCATCCTCTATTGGAATACTTGTGTTGTCGAACAAAACAGAGGAAAAATCATAATAAAATCGATGGAGATATGGTAAATATTGAACAAATTGTAAACACCATCCTTGATGATATTTTGACCAACACATATTCCTTCCTTCAACTAAAACCAAACTTTCCTGGATGGAGAACACAAGATGAGCTCTTTTATATAGGGGTTATTAATTGAGAGAGCCATCAACAATTTATCAATAAAATAAGTGGTTTTGTCTCTACCTCACTCAAGAAATCAGGTATTGATGATGATTTGCTCATATATTGTAATCCGTGAACTGGGTAGTCTTGATTTTTTATGAGGAAAAGCAAGAAAGTATACCAGGTATGCCTACAAATTTTTATCAAAAACCTAGGTTATAGTTTGTGAGAAATTGACAATTTATCAGACTTGTAGTAACCTTGAATTCAATGCATAATGAGATGAACATTTATGGTTTGTGTTGGATTTCGTCACAAAGACTCTCTTTTGTTATACAAAAATTAGTTGGGAATTCGAACCACATATAAAAAAATATCTAAGAATCTCCACTAATCCTTGACAAATAGTGAGAGCATTATTGCCAGAGGCACTCATTTCTTCTACTAGTATATAAGGATCCTGAATACTCTGCACCCTGGAATATTTTTACATTGGATAGTGTCCATCTTTTTTAAAATGTTGTAAATTCAAGGGCCATAACACAATATTATTGAAATTTTTGACTTTGTATCTTTGATCCATCAAGTGAACAAGCTTCATATTATAAAATTGCAAAAGCTACAAGAATATTGCAAAATTGTAAAGCTACAAGAATTCTCTTCGAAGACATTACACAAACTCCAATTTTTATTTTGAGACCAGGAATAGATGTCTGAAGGTGGAGCCTTGTATGATTTAGGGATTATTCATGCAAACCACGGGGAAGGCATTAAAGAGTTTCTTCGTGAGAGCTTACACAGTACAAATGTTGAAATAATACAACATGGTGCTTGTTTTAAACTAGAGTTTGTCCACTTTGAGAACTATTGATGAAGAGATTTATGAGGATGTTAAGAACATTCTTTACACATATAGTACAATTACTAGAGAGGATGCAGGCATAAGAATGAGATTTATTATGGTAGAATTGCAAGTAAAAAAGATAGTGAAATACTTGCATATGCACATGATACTCAACATGAGAACATCATTGGGAAGTTGGCCTTTGGAATAGTATTAAATATCTATGGAAAGACTGTAACATCCAGTTCTACTCAACACATTTCATACTGACTTGTTCTTTGAGGACACTTGCGAACAAGTGATCCAATTATGATACATTATGATTATGCTTTGATTATGAGTTATGATATGATGTCATTGGGATTTTATGTTAATTTCTAGATGTATATATGTATTGACATGTATTATTGATGAGTTGTAATGAGTGTGAAGGATACATGATAGGTTGATGATGATGATGGCATCAACGAACTTCCTTGGACTTTGGATTGAGTCAGGGAGTGGATTTGTAATTGGTTTGCGTATTTTATTTACACGCATGTGATTTGTATGATGATTTCATTATGGATGTTATGTATATGGGTTATTGATACTGTTCTTGTTAGTGGATTCAGGCTCGTTGACGCTTGCTAATATGACTCACATAAGGAGTAAATGGGTCATGCACATAAACCAGACATTTGAGGGAGAGGTGTGGTAGCGTCCCTGTTACAACCTACTAGCACTCCCACCGTGACCTAAACCATATGTTAACGACTATCTAGTCCGCGAGGTCCACGATTCCATGAGGGAAGATCGAGACAGTCGCTCACGAGGAAATCTAAGGGGCACACAATAAGGAAGAATACTTATTCCTTAGAATCCCTTAGTCTCGCACAAGGTCGACCAAGTGGATTGTTGACTCCAAGTGACAGACAAACTTCCAAAACTAGTCAAAGGCGAGTGACACCCTTGGAGCACGAAGGTGCGTCTTGAAGGGCACGTCATGTAATTAAACTGTGATTCAATAAAAAATCTAGATGGATTAGAAAACTTAATGAAATGGTTAGACCTTGTTAGAACAAGAGAATTAATTAAAAATTTATTTATAAGCTAATAAATCTAACAAGAGTCAAAGCCTAAATCTAAACCTAAGTTTAAGTCTAATTTTAAAGGAAGGACTAAACAAAATATTAAACAAGTTAAGTAATTGAGATATAATTAAACTTTAAGAAAATAGGGATTAAGATTAAAAATTAGGAAGATGCACATGTGTGCATGAAAATAATAAAATGGATTTATAAATAAAAAGAATTAAAAATATGACAGAATAGGGTGTTCACATAGAGTAGCATCTTGAGTCAATATCCCACTAAGTCTAACTAAAAGAAGACTCCTAAACCAACTCAAACTAAGATGTATTCAGGGAACACAAATTAAATGAGAATTTTGGAAACTAAGGGACAACTAAGAGAAAAAATAGGAACACATTGTGGAATGTGAGAGAAATTGTCTAATTAATTAAAACAAAAAGAGAATTAACACGTGCAACTTGGGGAGAGTGTGACACATGTAGTGGGTGAATAATCATTTAATTTAATTATTAAAAATGAATTAATTGTGCATGAGGACATATGTCAATGAAGATTTTTCTATAAAATAATTGAGAGAAAGGAAGATGAGATCTCACTTTGCTAGTACTGTTATGTTGCCAAATTTTTTGACTAAGTTTTACTTGTGAGAGTTGGGCTCCAAATATTGAAGAAAGTGGAAGATCTTCTTTGTGAGAAAAGTTTTGCCTGCTATTGTTTTTTATTTTTGTGTGTGGCCCCTTGCGGCTCGGAGAGCTAAGGGAGAAGAAGAGTACCCCTAGCATTGACTAGGAGGAACCAGTGTCGTCTCTGATTAGCAAGCTAAGGAATTTCTGGTTAAGATATTTGTTGTTTACTCATTGTAATGATTTTATGGAATTGGATATTGTGCTTTCGGTAATTTGGATCAACAATAGATTTCTATATCTAAATTCTCTCTCTCTCTCTCTCTCTCTCTCTATGATTTTTAAGGGAGTTTATGCGTAGAATTAAAGGTGACCCGGAGTAATTGAA
>ML804606.1:152892-166652 GCA_009831015.1 Picea engelmannii | reverse complement strand
GAAAGATGAATTACTGTAGTATTTGAATGCATCCCATAAAGACACAGTCCTCTGACTTTCTAGCATTACATAAAAAAAAGTCCTTAACTAAATCTTGTGAGTGCAAAATCCAAATCTAGGAATTGGATTTTTACGCCGAAAGGCGTACACCTATTGACAATGAGCACAATTAATCACCTTTTAATCTAAAATTCTAATCTAATGGTTAACAATTGAAGATGTTGGCATATTCTTAGTCGTCCTCCCAAATCAATGAATGTGATTTACTTTTCATAACTTCCTTGTATTTCTGAATGCATCTGTTAACCTGTTTACTTTTTAACATTTACCTAATCATATTAAAAAATTATTGCAGCACTATATGATTGCCACATTTAAATGATTAACCTTTCAAATTACCATTTAGATTTCCTCAACTGTCCAAGCGTTTGATTTTCTAACTGCCCGTGTGTTTGATTTTCTGTCTTTCCTCACCTATATGCACATTTCATTTTCGCCATGGATTTAAGCAGTCCACCCATTCTCTACCGCTGATTTCCTTAGTTCTCCCCGCATTTTCTACAATTAAAACATCGCGTGGGTTTAGACTCCCTAGCATCAATTTGATTAGTGGCAGGCGTTGCTCAACCCAAATGGAAATTTGAAGACGATGCATGGTAAAACATGGTAATGTTGTAGCCCATAGGTCTTAAATTCCTTAAAACGAACACCATTCAAAACACTGATAATACTGGGAGTAGCATTAATGGCACATATTATTTGACTTCTCTAACCTTGTTTAGATGCTTTCAGCTATTAATATATTTCTCATATATTTGATCTACAATACAGTACATTACATTACCTGTTTCTCTTCTTGAAATTTTTAGCCAACTGTTCGAGCTTTTGAATGAAATCATGGATGTGACTCTGCTTATTGGCCGCTATAATATCACGGGCCTTCGTAGCGTTCGATCTGAAGTTTTCCCCCTCCTTTCCCACCATTTCCATTGTTAATACTGTAGATATGTTTTCTCTCACAAAAGAGCCATCGTCTACCCTTTCTATTTCAATCCCTGCCTTCAATTCTGCGGCTATTTGTCGGGCATTCAAGCCTTGGTCAACTTGAATGGGGAGGAGGATAAGGGGTATTCCGAAGCTCAGTGACTCCATGGCGGAGCATAAAAATATACGCAAAAGCAACGCCTACGTTCGCCAGCAACGAGTTAGCGTATATTCGATTCTTCAAGGAAAAGTATACAAATATTTGCATATTTACTCACTGATACAGATGCGTCAAAGGCTGATGTAGATGCGTCAAAATTTTTCTGCATGATTTGTAAATAGGTTTTTTTTAATAATAAATATTAAATGGATAGCCCAGATTTAATAAAGTCAAAACATTCTTTGTCTTCATGGAATTTAAATAAAAACCTAAAACATTAATGGTTCTCTTTTTATGAGATTTAAATCAAAACCCACCTTTATCATTTTAATAGAAAAATTGTGGCTGTGATTTTCTCTCCAGAACCTTTCAGCGTTAATCAGCCACGGTTTTGAGTGGCTGTGCTAGTAAATATTATAGTTACAAAAGATCATCCTAAAAATATTATAGTCTTGAAATTGTTAAAAGAAGTAAATGAAAAGAGTCGCATTAAATTTAATAATAATGATTCAAGAATATTCACTAATTTCCATGACAATTCAGTGATACCTACCATAGTACTCACATGAAAACGATGTCATGCATATGTGCAATAATCTACAAAATATTTTAACATGTTAAACACTTAAACAAAAGAGTAGTTTGCATTGAATCATTGAATCATTGAATCTGGTGCAGACGACCATTAAGGCTCTCTTTAACACAACGAAGAACGAATAAATTAATCAAAGGTAGGAACAAATAGCAAATAATTTACAAAAAAAACCACTACAAGATTAAAGAATAGAGAAGTAGAACTAAATCAAGAGTGTTAATTGAGTTTTGCAAAAGGAAATGAAAACCATGGATTGCCGAAAACCCTCTATTGTTCACACAAATAGATTTTTTCAAAAGGAAATCAAAACCATCTATTATTGAAATAGATGGAAATGAAACCTTCCATTATGGCAATCAAATGTTGATTGTTAAAATGAAAAACCTCCATTTACATGCTTTTGTTGTAAATGTTGTTGGAAATAGTAATTACAAGTGGGTGAGCTTTACTTCTCAATAAATTTGTCATTGACTCAATTTGTTTAGGTAAGATCAGTGTTATCGCAAGAATGGGGGTTACTAATGGAGACGATCTTTATATTTATCAAGTCTAGTTAAGTAGTTGAAGAGTCCGTCAAATTTATTATGTCTTAAATGGTAAGTAGCTTAGCTTTTGTAAGAATTCGAAGTATGAGTCTTTATAAGTCTGAGTCTATAGTCACTCGACATACACACTATAGAAGTAGAGTGAACAGAGTCATGAAGGAGATACAACAATAGGTGAGAAGTCGAAGACATCTCAGAGCACAAGCTCTGTGTCTGTAAAGTTAATAGAGGTTGTTGGAGCTAAAGCTTGTCAGAGTTATCATATTTTGTATTAGTGTGCATGGTTGAAGTTAATATATATATCAAGTAGTTTGTGTGTTGACAAATTTCATTTGTTTATGAATTCATGTGTTAATGATTATCATTGTGTGAAGAAATTGTTACTTTAAGTACTTTGTCACAGCGCACAAAAATTTCAGTAGGTTTTCCATTGCATGGTAAGTCTTGATTGTTCAATGACAAAGTTTTGTGGTGTGCAATATTTCTAATTGTGTTTCCCATAGTTTCCCTACGCGTTGTTAATTCGAGAACTTGTATCAGAACAGGTTTATCAGGAGCAAGTTGATGAGAAAAGGTTCTATCATAACAAGTTTACGAGAGGACCAACTCTGTTGAAAAGTGAAATATGGTTTCTACCTCAAATTTGCAACCAGCCATTTTTGCAGGAAATAATTACGAGTTGTGGTCGTTGACCATGAAGGAACTGTTCCAGCATCAATATGTATGGGAGATAGTCGATAATGGCTATGTGGAACTAACAAATGAGACATAGCCATGCATGAGAGCATACTTCCAAGAGTTTCATCAACAAAGGAAGCATGAGACATATTACAAATCTCTTATCAAGGTATGGACAAAGTAAAGACTTCAAAACTAAAAATTCTTAGAAGAGATTTTGAAACTTTGTCAATGAAAGATTTAGATTTAGTAGATTCCTTTTATACCCATGTTATTGGCTTCATAAATAAGATAACTCTCATGGTCAAACCATAGAAGACAATAATGTTGTTGAGAAGGTACTTAGGAGTCTTCCTCCTCAATTTTATAGCCTTGTTTTGACTCTAGAAGAGAGAAACGATTTGAGTTAATTTAGTCTAGATGAACAACATGCTTCCATCATTGCGCGGAGTCATTTATAAGTCATGGAAGAGGAAGGGGGAGAGCTAACTCTAGAGGTAGAGGAAGAAGTTTTATCGTATGTGGATGCAATAACAGTCCTCGAAACACTCGTGGAAGAGGACAAAGTCAAAATACAAGTCACTCAAGTGGTCATAGAACTCACAAATCAAAGATTCAGTTCCATTACTGTAAAAAGTATGGACATTATGCATATGAAATAAGGAAGATACAAGATAATCGGAACAAGCAAGGTCAATATCAGTGAAACAATGCAAATAACCAAACCAACGCTATATTTATGGAGTGTGCTAAAGGAATGGTTATAGTATCATGCATTGAATGCAATGTTGCTCAAGCATGTCCAAGTGACATATAATATTTATATTGAGGTTGCAGTAACCACATGACATGAAACATATAAATTTTTTGTAGTTTGGATGAGTCAGTCCAAACCAAGGTTACACTTGGAATAAATATCCAATTCACTGTCTTAGGAAAAGGAAATATAAACATTCTAACTAAACAAGGAGAACAAAAAGTTATGCGTGATGTATATTATGTTACTGGTATTAAGAATAATCTGATGAACACAGAAAGTTGTTACATAAAAGATACATAATCTACATGAAAGATAATCACTGTGATTATGAACATATATCCAAGCAATCAACTTATTGCAAAAATCCAGATGACAAGTAACAAGATGTTTCCATTGACATTAAATCCAGCCAAGAGGAAAAATACAACACTAGTTGTTGGTAAAGAAAAATATGCGCAGTTAGACAATATATTTATAGGAGAAAGTGCACAGAGTTCCAATGAAGAAAATAGTGCACACAATATGAAGAAAGGATAAAATGGTGCACACATGCAAACAAAATTCCAATATGAAGTACAAGATGATTCCTCGTTATGGAATTTCATATTTGGACACTTGAACTTTGGAGTTGTAAAGCTGCTATACACAAAAGATATGGTAAAATGTTTTTTATTAATAGAAAAACCAGAAAATATGTGTGAAGACTGCATATTTGGAAAGTAGAATAGAGAATAATTTTCAGTGGCAAGTCATACAGAACAAAACCTCCACCATAAATTTTACATTCAGACGTTTGTGGACCAATGCAAATTCCATCTATAGGAGGCAATACATATTTTCTGAAATTTATTGATGATTTCTCAAGAAAAACATGGATTTATTTCCTAAAGCATAAATCTGACGCATTGGATTGTTTTCAACAATTTAAATCATCTGTGGAGAAACAAAGTGGTCATTAAATCAAGTGTCTAAGAACTGATAGAGGAGGATAATACATCTCAAGATAATTTCAAAACTTTTGAAAAGTTCATGGCATCTAGAAGCAATTTACGACGGTATACACAAAAATAGAATGGTGTCGTAGAGAGAAAGAACAAAACTATCATGGATATGGTGCATAGTATGTTGGAAGCCAAACATGTAATGATCCCAAGACAATTTTTTTTCTTGGAATCACTAACTACCAATGATTTGTTGATGTGAAAGTGTTTATTGAGTTATTAAGTGCATACAAGATTCATCCAACACATGAAGATCACAATACATTCAAGATATAGAAGCATAAGAAAAGATCTGACCTTTTTATTATGAGCAATGTAGGATCAACACAAAAGATGGCCGATCAGGCATAAACCTCAAATGGTCGTACAAACAATAGATACGAGCTGCTACAAAATGCTCCCGCCAATACAAAAGAAGCCTCACAAGGCTGGATAAGTAATGAAGACTAGTACCAAGCAGATCTGAATGCCAAACCCTCCAGCTGAAGAGTGCCACGCTCTAAATGAAGACTGAAGCCCTCAATAATTCGGCCCCGATGGAAGAATGCTCCAAACGAGCCCAAACTCGGTCAGATAATAGATCAGGGCAGTGGAAACCTCCTCCTGAAGTTTCAAGCCCAACGTCCAAGGCCAACCTCTCCAACTGTTGAATCTTCTAAGGGAGTTGCACCCTCCTGAATAGTAGAAACCCTAGGCAACTCGTCCCTGAAGAAATACACCTCCAAATGACGTGAAACTCTCCAAGAATGTAGATCGGGCTATGAGAATCCCGTGGGAGAAGTTTCAGAGTCATATCTCAAGCAGATCTCTCTAGATCTGAGAAATACAGGAAAGTGGGATGTCCTCCTATCCTCCAAATCATCCCAAGTTGAAGCTGAAGAATGAGTGGTGATAACTCCTCAAGAAAACCCTCAGAATGATGATGGAGCACCTACAAATAAAACCCAACTAATGAAATGCCCAATGCTCCTCTTGATTGGCTAGATCGAACCCTCCTTAATGATGTGGTGCGCCCTTGTTGGAAACTCCCCAATGGTACGGCCCTGCTATCTGCTAAAGCCCTAGAAGGAGATATGCTGAGAGTAGAATGGTGTGGAGGAATATTTCATCCCCGAGACCAAGCTATATAACAAGGTGAGTGGATATTTCACCACTGAGTTTCTCACAAGGGTTTGTACAACAAAACCCCCAAACTGAATGCTCAAGAGAAATAACAACAATATACCAAAATCAGAATGACTAATAGGTGCGCCCCAACCTCTTACTTATACTTTTTCTTCTAATTCTCTGTTGAGTTATGTTAACTCCCAGGGTTAATCTTCTATTCCTCTGTTGAGTTATCTTTTACTTCTTTATCCCTTTCCTTTCTTAAGTCAACTTAAAAATATAACTTTATCCTCGTTGACTTTCCCCCTTAGTGTGAGACTATGACCTAGTGGGGACCTAGTGGGGGTGCCCAGGCCACTGAATCTCCTCATCACCTCTCTAAGAGGTGGGGGACATTACAGTCTCCCCTACTTGAAATTGCTTGTCCTCAAGAAATTCCAAACTTGCTTCTCTTACCACGTGCTCCTGCTCCCAAGTGGCATCCTCAATGGGTAAATCCTTCCACCTGATCAGGTACTCCTTGATGCTTTGGTTTCTGAGTCTCTTCTATCAGACTTCTAGTGCCTCCTGTGAAATAAAAACAAGATATCCCTCCTCATCCATGGTGGGTAATACCTCAATAGGCCTGATGTGTTGACCGAGGGATTTCTTAAGGCACGAGACATGAAAAACGTTGTGGATTTTGCTGCCCTGTGGAAGATCCAACTCATAAGCTATGACCCCTATCCTTCTGTTGACTTTGTAGGGTTCAAAGAAACGTGGCTGTAGTTTCTCCGCTCCACTTCTTTTAATGGATGTCTGCCTATATGTTTGCATCTTCAAATAGACTAAATCGCCAACCTCAAAAGTTCGATTAACTCTGTGCTTTTCTGCTTGGACCTTCTACTGGTTTTGCGCCCTATGTATATGATCCTTCAATTCCCTGAGAATGTCTTGGCTCTGTTGTATCCAATCCTGTACCATCGGTGCCCTGCTGTCACGAAATGCAATATCTACAAATGATAAGGGATCATAGCTATACAAAGCTCTGAATGGTGACATGCCAATGGACATATGTTGGGTGGTGTTGTAAAAATATTCTCCCAAATGCAACCATCTGACCCATGCTTTCTGTTACCCTGCCACATAGTTTTTGAGATAGCCCTCCACCCACTTGTTGACTATCTCTGCCTTTCCATCTATATGAGGGTGATAGTTGGTGCTAGGGGTCAAGGCCGTACCAACCAACCTGAATAACTCTTGCCAGAAATTACTCATAAACCTGCTATCCCTATCGCTGACAATGGTCTTGGGTAGGCCGTGCAACCAGAAAATCTCCCTGAAAAATAGTTCGGCCACCTGTGCTACATTGAAGTTGGTAGCTATGACAAAGAAGTGTGCAAACTTTGTTAACCTGTACACCACCACAAATATGCAGTCCTTCCCTTGCATCTTTGGTAGATTAGTGATGAAATCCATGGATATGCTTTCCCATTTGTGCTCTGGAATGGGCAAGGGTTGCAAAAGTCCTGCTGGGTGCATGTGCTCATCCTTGTTTGCCTGACATGTCATACACTCTTTAACATGCCTAATAACATCCTCCTTGAGCCCTTTCCAAGAGAATATTTCTCTCACCTACATGTACATATTGTTGATCCCCTAATGTATCGCCAGTGGTGAGTCATGGCATGCCTGTAATACCTTGGCCTTGAAGGCCGATCCAAAAACCAAGAAGATTTTGTATTTGTAGTAGATGAGGTCATTGATAACCTTGAAATATTCATCGTGTACCTGTCTGTCCAGTAGTTGGCATGCAAACTGATCCTCTGCATACTCCATCACTAGTTGGTCTTTCCAATCAACTGTTATCCCTGTTATGGCAAGGATGGATGGCCTCCTGGATAAGGCATCAGGCACCAAATTATTCTTCCTTTTGACAAACTGAATGTCAAAGTCATAGGCCTGTATTCTGCTTACCCATTTTTGTTTCCTCTCGTTCAATTCCTTCTATTCCAATAAGTATTTGAGACTGTTATGATCTGAATTAACAACAAATAGAGAACCTACCAAGTATTGTCGGAATTTAGCCAGTGCATGCATGATAGCTAGAATTTCTTTTTCATAAATGTTGTCGGGTAGCTCAGGACCCCGAAGTTTCCGACTCTCGTAGGAAAGAGGGTGCCTCTTCTGCATCAATACGGCCCTTATTCCTTCCCCGGATGCATCACACTCTAAGGTAAATGGGACACTGAAATCTGGAAGGGCTAAGACTGGGCACGTACTCATCACCTTCTTCATCTTGTCCATCATTTTTTGAGCCTCCTCATCCCACTTGAATGCTCCATTCTTAGTCAAATCGGTCAAGGGTGCACACAATTGAGAGAACCCCTTGACAAACTTCTTGTAATATGTGCACATTCCCATAAATCCTCTCAATTATGTGAGTGTCTTAGGAGTGGGCCATTCCATGATGGCTTCAATATTCTCCTGATGTACCTGTACCCATTTTGCTCCAATAATGTGTCCTAGATAAAGGACCTCCATCATTCCAAACTCACATTTTGATTCCTTAGCATATAGCGACTGCTCCTCCATAATTGACAAAATCTGGTCCAAATGCCTAAGATTCTCCTCCCATGTTTTGCTATAGATAATAAGGTCATCAAAGAATACCAACAGGTGCTTCCTCAACTGCTTATTGAACACATGGTTCATACATGATTGGAATGTAGCAGGGGCATTGGTTAACCCAAAGGGAATCACCAAACACTCATAGTGGCCGTAATGACATCTGAAAGCTGTTTTTGAGATATCTTCCTCCCTCATCTTGATCTGATGATAGCCAGAATGAAGGTCAATCTTAGTGAAGTAGATGGCCCCATGCAACTCGTCCAGCAGTTCATCAATCCTTGGTATTATGTACCTATTTTTGATGGTCTTCTTATTCAAGGCCCTGAATTCAATGCACATCCTCATAGTGCCATCCTTCTTCTTCACCAAAACTGCTGAAGAAGAAAAAGGACTACTGTTAGGCCTGATGTGTCCCATGTCCAGAAGTTCCTTGATGGCCTTTTCTATCTCGTCTTTGTACTTCTTAGGATGTCTGTATGGTGTGGTGATCACTGGTTTGGCCCCTTCCTATAGTTCAATAATGTGCTCAAATCCTCTATCTGGTGGAACCCCTGGAGGAATAGGCCCAAACACCTTGTGGTGTTTGTCAAGGATTTCCTTGATTTCAGGAGTGTAATGAACCTTGCCCTGTTCATCCACATGTGTCACAATCCTACATTCGGTTGCATATACTATTTCATCCCTCCAAAAGATGGCTTCCATCCTCTTGGTTGTGACTACCTTTGCAACATTCCATGTCATGCCCTGAAGCACTACCTTTCGTCCACCGTCCTCTGTGAATGACATTTCCATCATTTTGTAGTTGGTGGTGATAGGCCCCAATGTGCTGAGCCATTGAACTCCTAGGATGATGTTGGTATCCGGAAGGTCCATGACATAGACGTCCTGTGTCAACTCATGCCTTCCCAAGGTAAGCTTTAGGCCTGGAATATATCTGTCACAGGGCATGGTGCTTCCTCCTGCAACCTCCACTTTGAATCCTTCAAATTCTACCGTGGGTATATGCCCCCTCTTCAACAATGTTGCATCAATGAAGTTGTGTGAAGCTCCTCCATCAATCAAGACCGAGACTCTCTGACCCTGCAAGACCCCCTTCATTTGGAAGGTTTAATACTTGGGCACTCCACTGATAGATGCCAAGGTGGCCATACTATCCTGTCCTATGATTTGTTCATCCTATGCTGCCTTAGTGGTTTCTGCCTCCATGTTTTGTATCTGTCCAATCTCATCTTCTTCTTCATTATCTAAAGTGACCTCAATGTAATGCACCTGTCCACGTCCCATGCACTTGTGTGAGGGATTCCATGGTTCCTTGCATGTGAAGCAGAGTTGCTTCCTTCTCAGTTCTCTCCTGGTGTTATCATCTATTCTGCCACGACCCCTCTCATAACCCTTAGGGTCATGTCCTCCATGGTTTATTGGAGGTCTTTCATCTCTCCCACCATTGTTAAGAGGAGGTCTGGGTATGAATTTTGGTTTAGCAGCTAGACCCAAATCCCTTGTCTTCCAAATGGCCTCCTGTAGGTTGGTACGCTTGAAGGCCTTTACCCAATCCTTCAAGGGTTCCATCAACCCTTCTGTGAAAAGAATCATGAGCCTGGTCGGGGACATATCTTGCACCATCACTGCCAACCTATGGAATTCATCAATGTATGCCTCAGTCGTACCTGTTTGCTTGAGTTGGGTGAGCTCCCGAAAATGTAACTCAGGATCTCCTTGATCAAATCTATCAATGAGCCTCTGAGTGAATTCTATATAGGATGCAATCTGGTTCTGGCCAAGTGTGGTGAGCCCATGATACCACCAGTCGTGGGCCTTGCCATCCAAGTACATAGTGGAAAACTTGATGACCTCCATCTCTTTCATGGGGTTAATCTGCAGGTAAGTATCCAGCTTCTGCACCCACGATTGTGATGTCATATTGGTCGTACCATCAAAGTATGGAATCTCTATCTTTCCTTTCCTTTGTTCAAACTCAAAACCGCCCCTATGGTTCGTCTTAGGCTAATTTCTGAACCTGAGCTGGTAATATTGATCCAGGGACATCTGTCTTTGGACCCTCATATCCAAACTATAGTACTCCTTGGTACTCCTCGCTATTTGTTCCACAAAGTCTTCAACCTGTTCTTGTTTCCCTTGCTCATCTGTGAATGTGGGCATGTAAGGTCTGGGGTTAGCTCTGCTACCTGAATGTCGGCCAAGTTGTTCATCTGTGAACGTAGGTATGTATCGCCTCTGATTGACAATGCTACCCATATGACCCTGTGCCATGTCTCCTTCCAGACTTCCTTCGAATCTAGGGCCTTTCTCCGAATTATATCTGATCTCCTCATGGGCTCCTCCAGATCCACCAGCCTCCTTGTTCCCATATGTATCAGGGTTCTTTCCTTGATGGGTCACTTGCATCAGAAGTTCATTTATCTTGGATTGATTTTTTTTCATTATCTGTAGGTTCTCGTCAACCCTCTTCAAGGTTTCAGAGAGTTCGTCTTGTCCCCTTCTGATGGTTTCATGATACTCACCCAAGTGTTGAACCGATGTGCTTTTCGTGCGGTTGATGGATTGCTGGAACTTGTCAAACTTGGCTGCTATGAGAGTCAAGACCAGAGGCTCATGGTCATCCCCTGACCCTTCCATTTCTGCCTCTGTTTCACTGCTCAGTTTCTTCCTTCGACCCATAACAATTCCACTGTACCTCTCCATGCGCTGATCCCTCCACAGGTTTGAAGGATCAAAGCTCTGATACCATTGTAATGATATCAAGCCAAATTTTTTGCTTGGAATCACTAACTACCACTGATTTGTTGATGTGCAAGTGTTTATTGAGTTATTAAGTGCATACAAGATTCATCCAACACATGAAGATCACAATACATTCAAGATATAGAAGCACAAGCAAAGGTCTGACCTTTTTATTATGAGCAATGTAGGATCAATACAAAAGATGGACGATCTGGCATAAACCTCAGATGGCCGTACAAACAATAGATACGAGCTGCTACAAAATGCTCCCGCCAATACAAAAGAAGCCTCACAAGGCTGGATAAGTAATGAAGACAAGTACCAAGTAGATCTGAATGTCAAACCCTCCAGCTGAAGAGTTCCATGCTCCAAATGAAGACTGAAGCCCTCAATAATTCGGTCCCGATGGAAGAATGATCCAAATGAGCCCAAACTCGGTCAGATAATAGATTAGGGTAGTGGGAACCTCCTCCTAAAGTTTCAAGCCCAACGTCCAAGGCCAACCTCTCCAATTGCTGAATCTTCTAAGGGAGTTGTGCCCTCCTCAATAGTTGAAACCCTAGGCAACTCGTCCTTGAAGAAATACACCTCCAAATGACGTGAAACTCTCCAAGAATGTATATCGGGCTATGAGAATCCCGTGGGAGAAGTTTCAGACTCAGATCTCAAGTAGATCTCTCTATATCTGAGAAATACAGGAAAGTGGGACGTCCTCCTATCCTCCAAATCGTCCCAAGCTGAAGCTGAAGAATGAGTGGTGATAACTCCTCAAGAAAACCCTTAGAATGAAGATGGAGCACCTGCAAATAAAACCCAATTAATGAAATGCCCAACGCTCCTCCTGATTGGCTAGATGGAACCCTCCTCAATGATGTGGTGCGCCCTTGCTGGAAACTCCCCAATGGTATGGCCCTGCTATCTACTGAAGCTCTAGAAGGAGATATGATGAGAGTAGAATGGTGTGGAGGAATCTTTCATCCTCGAGACCAAGCTGTGGAACAAGGTGAGTGGATATTTCACCACTGAGTTGCTCACAAGGGTTTGTATAGAAAAACCCCCAAACTGAATGCTCAAGAGCAATAACAACAATATACCAAAATCAGAATGACTAATAGGTGCGCCCGAGCCTCTGACTTATACTTTTTCTTCTAATTCTCTGTTGAGTTAGGTTATATACCAAAATCATAATGACTAATAGGTGCACCCCAACTTCTTACTTATACTTTTTCTTCTAATTCTCTGTTGAGTTAGGTTAACTCCCAGGGTTAATCTTCTATTTTTCTATTGAGTTATCTTTTACTTCTTTATCTCTTTCCTTTCTTAAGTCAACTTAAAAATATAACTTTAGCCTTGTTGACTTTCCCCCTAGTGGGGGTGCCCATGCCACTGAGTCTCCTCATCACCTCTCTAAGAGGTGGGGGACATTACAAAACATTTATCAGACTGTAAAGAACAAAGTTCATCAAGAAGCCTAGATAGAATTAAAGCACAATGTGGCACACTTAATTTTTTTTGGTTGTGTCGGATACGCACATGTTCGAGATGAGTTGAAAAAGAAGTTGGACAACAAAGGACAATCGTATATTTATTGGGTATTATGAAGAAACAAAATGATACAAGATGTATTAATGTGGGTTGTCGTTGTTAGTTTGTAGAGAATGAAGCATCGGATGGAAGCATATCAAAGACAATCAAAATTATTGATGGTATTGAACATGATGACACAAAAGAAGAAATGGTTCAAACATTAAGTAGTGAGCATATTACAATGCTGAATACTCCAATGAGATGAACAAGTGTGTAATCTACACCAAGAACACAACAAACACCATAAATCACTCAAGTAGTTCAACATCCTATCTTGTAAATTTGAGTCAATAGTTACTTGAAAAAGATGTCATCCATATGTGCAATAATCTACTAAATAGTTTAACATGTTAGAAACCAATTTCAATATAGTCAACCACAACAACCACTTAAACAAAAGAGTAGTTGGCATTGAATCATGCAATCATTCAGTGCCCTATGGTGTAGAGTGCCCTATGGTGTAGACGGTCATTAAGGCTCTCTGTAAGGCAAGATAGAATATAGGTAGATATTAATAAACGAGGAGCGAATAAATTAATCAAAGTTACCTGAAAATAGCAAATAATTTACAAAAGGAACCACTACAAGATTAAATAATAGAGGCATGGAACTAAATCAAGAGTGTTAATTGAGTTTTGCAAAAGCAAATGAAAACCATCGATTCCCGAAAACCCTCTATTGTTATGACGAAATTGAGTTTTGCAAAAGGAAATCAGAACCATCGATTATTGAAATAAAAAAGAAATGAAACCTTCAGTTATGAAAATCAATTGAGGATTGCTGAAATGAAAACCCTCCATTTACATGCCTTTCTTGAAAATGCCTTCCTCCTCGGAACATTCTAACAGTAACATGAGTGTAATAATATCAAATACCGATTATTGAAAATCAAATGTCTATCAAATTTATCAAATTCAGATTACGGAAAACCTTGGATTATTGAAATCAAATGCAGACTACTAAAATGAAAACCCTAGATCATTGAAATGGT
>ML804606.1:122627-133628 GCA_009831015.1 Picea engelmannii | reverse complement strand
ACTTTAATTAATTAATTAACCTTTTTACCTTTGAAAAGCTCCTTATCTCTCCTTATGGCTTCCCTAGCCACTGAAAGTCACTTCTAGCCATCCCATCCTGTAGTGTTTCTCCTCCCAATTCCAATGAGCTATTACACTGAGAGGTTCCTCCAAGTCATGTGCCCAAAATGACCTCTTCAGGAATTCCATTGACTTATAGCTCAAAATAGTCAAAATCATGGAAATCGTCATAATGCAACGAAACCAAAGCCAACTTGTGCGGAATGGCTCATAATGATAGAATATAATCATCAATGCAAGATGGACCCCACAATGCCTCTCAAATACCCCCGTACTCGCTCTAGCACCCATCTGGCTACTTTGGTCATCATAAATCTCTGCCCTGTGATGATGTCCCAAAGTGGGGACATTACACTAGAATCCATGGCATCGACCAGATTATGATCGACAATGGCAGTGAGATCATTTTTGGCTAACAGATGACCATGGCAAAGTCTGTGAAGAAAAATATCAGCAGACAAGGCATCCGTTCAGCATCTGACAGGTCCGTACGCGGGAGAGGCCGAACCCATTACAAGGGTTTGTTGCACTTTGATCATTAGAGATGGGAGAATCTTAAGAGATTTTGGGCCCAGGTTCGAATTTCAATGTCGTTGTGCTCTAACGAAATTGAGGCCTTCTAACATTGACAAATTATAAAAAATTTATCTATTTGAAAGGTTTTTTCTATCAGAACCCAAATCGGTTACAAAGACATTGTCAAGAAATACCCCCAATATATGCAAAAGAGCTTGTAAAAGATTGTAATAGGGAGAGTTCATATTCTGTTTGCAATAGGACTAAATAGTTAAGCTGTTGAACTTCCATTAGTTTTAAAATACTACCATTTATCCATTGGGGAAGTTAGCATGAGCACAAAGTGTTGAAGAAAGGGAGAAGGGTTGTCTTTATAGGAATATTCTAGTGGGTTTGATTGTGTTTTTTATTTCAATATGGTAAAGATGGTGAAGACATGGTCATATATATATATATATATATATATATATATATATATATATATATATTGAAAATATGTTAAAAGGGGCTAAAAAAACAAAGGGGGCTAAAAGGGTGCATATTCCGTGATACCTGGCACTCCTATTACTAATGAATGTGAAAGATAGGTGCATGTTAGACACCTTACATTGTTGTAAGTATTGTTTCAAATGGTGACTAGAAGGGCACACAAAGGTCTTGTGTATGTAAAAGTCCTCCTTTGGAATTGTAAAAGGGCATTGAGTATATAGAGAAGTTATTTAGAATGTTTATGTAAGAGGTCAGAAAGGTCAAGGTCAATTGACTGACTCTTTGAATGAGTCTAAAATCTTTGTGAAAATGAGTTTTGAAATGTAAAGACATTAATCTCAAGAAGAGTCAAAATGCGTGTTAGTTAAAGCTAAAGTTAAAGTGAGAGTCTGTTAAGTTAGTCAAGCTTGTCAAAAGTTGAGTCCAAATCAAATGTTAAGTCATGTAAAAACATGGTAAGTGGAGCGTCAATTAAGTTTTCCAGTCCATTGTCACAGGTTGTCTTGTTGGATCTTGATAAACTCCAACAAGAAACATATCCAAAGGTATATTGAAAGGAAAAACAAGATGCAAGAAGCAGTGTAAAACAATAAAAGACATACTCATGATGCAGAAGAGAAAGGGTGATAGAAGACAAAAAGATGAATGGTGATAGACAAGGAAGAAAGACTCTTGTTGGAAGAGGTAAAGGACAAATAAGACTCCAAATGAAGTTATGTAATGCTTAATGATGATATGTAAATGGGCATATGTAATGGACTTGTAATTTGTTGGGCATTTAGTAAAGAATGTGGAATTTTTGTACCTGAGATGAAAATATGCATATATGTTGTAAGGGGTGCATGATCTGTAGTACCCGATACCTTAGAGGTTTTTGGTCAAAATTTGTAAATATTAGCCATAGGCAAGGCAATCTATACTCCCGAGGTGTTTTGTAAGCCCTATTGAGTCAGGCCTACATGGATTACAGTGATCATGTAGCGTGTATCCCTCTTAGGCATAAAGATTGGATGTGGCATCAAGTTGTGGAATTAACCACTAGGTAGGTACGAGGGTGGTAGGTGTACTCGTATATAAGTTTGATGGTGATCAGAGAAGTTAGATCTTCGATTAAGGAGAGGAATGTGAGATTAAGTAATATGAGAGTATGAGTTGGTTGGGACCAAGTTACGACTAAAGGAGTCTAATGTATTGATGAACCATGTATGTGAAAATGATACCTAGAGCACTGGCGAGTACAAAAGATGGTACCTATGTATCTCGGTAGATGGATCTCTTTTTATATGGACATCAATGATCAGTTGTTTGTAGGTGCAATTAATCAATTTTATGCAGGTACAAAAGAAGAAGCATTGTAAAGGTTAAGGGTAAGCCGTAAAATCCCAAGGTGATTTATGATGAGAGGAATCTAGTAAAATAAAGTAGCACATTGAAGGAAGCCTAACCATATGAAGATAGAAAATGAAGATGATTACATGACTCAGATAAATACCTAACCAAGACATGTACTCATTAAGGAGGAGACATTGCAGATCAAAGGAGCAACTTGCAAAGGCTTAAGCATGAGAGAAATTTGAGTATTTGAGAGAAGCATTGGCCATTATAAATATTGATGTAAGATGTAATTAGTAGTAAAAATTAGGGGGGAGTGTTAGAGGTATTAATTTCTACCTACCAACAACCACCAATATTCGAGAGAGCTCCACCGACATCCACCTAGTTCCAGATATTTCCCTCGGAGAAATATCTCGAGTCTCGAGAATCTTCCAAAGCCTCCATAAATACAAGGCAGATGTTTGTTTTATTTATCAAGCAATACAATTTCTATTTGTTAATTACTTTACTGTGTGTTTTTTTGTGCTTCTGCCCCTTCAACGAACTCAACTCTGTTGTGCCTCCTCTTTCTACAACAACTAGTGATCCTTCTCTCTCACTATGCGAGGAGGCTCTCCTCTCAATGCTTCTCCTCAAACAGCGGAAAAACAATAATAGATCATTCTGTGGCGATGAATCCTTCCAAAAAAGTTTGGTAGCATTGGTTTGTCCAAAACAACAAAGAAAAAATAGATGATCTCACAATTGTAAGTGAGACGAGGCTCACCGAACTTCACGGTGTCTCCTTTAGTAACTGACGACCCTCAGGATCATGTTATTCTTCTCACAATAGTAGAAATGTGAGACTGAGCGCACAACACACCTCCACTGTCATAGTTATGTCAGTTGTCTGTGCCTCTCACAGGTTGCTTGACAAAAAATTACCTCACAATTTGGGCGGAATTCATCCCAATGGAGCCTATCTGTTTTTCAGTTGGCCTTCACCCCTCAACAACAATGGTTGTCTATCCACAAGTCTGTCTACACTGTTCTGATACCAACTTAGAAAATGGAAATGAGACGAGCTCCTCACACATGAAGCAGGCTATGCCACCTAAACATTGTCACACTTGTTGGAATATATAATTCCTACTTATCTAACATACTTGCTAATGTATTGAGAGGTAGAGTTAATCTCTACGTGAGTTGTGTGATCCTATTATTAAGAGGTTTTTAGAGAGTTGGATTTGTGAGATCCTTGTTTGGTGTGTGGTTGAGATATTCTCTCAACCTCCCGAGTTATCTTTAGAATAAGTTAGATCTGATAACAACCTGTACACTCTATATAATAGAGTCCATTGTATTGATATTGAAAGCAATTGAATATTTGTTTATATCACTCTACTCTCCCATTTTAACATGGTATCAGAGCCATAGAGCTGGGCATGACTCCCTCACGGGAGTGCCCAGGATCATGTGGAAAGTAGAGAAGATCCTTATGTGGAGTTTTCAAGAGAAGTCTAGCGACCTGTGCGTGGAAGTGAAAGAAGTCTAGCGACCTGTGCGTGGAAGTGTGGAGCTTGCATCTTGGACTGGTACTGGTTGGACGTGAAAGTAGAGAATAGCATGGATCGAGCATAGATCTGGTGGAGCGAGGATACCTGTGTGTGGTGTACATGTGGTGTGACTAGTGCTAGCATGGCGTGCGACTGGTTTGAGGAAGTAGAGGTGGTCGAGCGTGGAGCAGCCTGCGTGGAAGAAGTTTGGCACGTGGAGTAGAGTTCCCACATTATGTGTGAAGAGAAGTCGTCGAGAAGAGTAGCTTGCGACTTTGTGTTGTCAAGGATCTTTTGTAAGATTTTCATTAATAATAATTCACTGGTGGGAGATTCATAATCGAAATACAAAGTTCATATTGATTGCATAAAGTTCGGTTTTGTCTCCAGCAGGGCTACCACTGAGGCCGATTGAGCGAGCCTTTTCTCGCTCAAGATGATGGGGGAGCTTGAATTTCCGAAAACATTTCTGGGGCGTTGAATTGACGGATTTGACTCACTGTATGCGTTTTCTTATGAGAAGTTTGGTGTTTTGAAGTCGTTCCATTGCTAAGATTGAGGTACCCAATGGTCACCTACAATGAAGGTTATATCCTTTTGTTCAAATAATAAAGGGTGAAAGCCTAAAGTATTCAACAAATATGTAAAAAAATAGATTGGTGATTTGACTTCCGAAAATTAGACAGTAGGGTGTAGTTTTGCAAATTATCTGAATTGCAACATGTCTCAGGGAAGTGACTGCACAGAGATATCTGAATTAGACACTTAGATTCTCCAAAATGTTGGAGAAGATTGTGCAAAGGAGAGTTTCAATCCAAGCAGAGATTGAATGAAAGTGAGTCTGAGAGGTAGTGTTGCTGGATGAGTCACGCTAAAGGATTCATTTTTTGAGTTTTGCAGAGGAGCTGAAATTGTTGAGTCAAGGAGTGGTAAAGCTAGAGGCTACTATTGTTGGAGTTTGTTGTTGTTCGCGTCATTACATGGAGGTGTTATAGCGAAATGAAGTGAGGTGTACGTGCTCATTCCGTCGGACTCACAGAGTGTTGATTGTGAGAAGTGTGATTGAGTTATGATTTTACAAGTATTGTTATTGATATTTTTTGGTTTGAAGGTGTGCATAGTTATGTCACTTGTGAGACATGTAATTGAAAGCAAGTCTATTTTGATGTAGTGGTCCTAGAGAATAGTATGTACCTGACCTATTGTATACCCCCTAATGTGAAAAGTTCGTGGTAATATAGAAACCACTATGTAAAGCATGGGTACAGGTAATCCGAGAAAACCTGATGCATGGTTGAGGGTAATCCGAGAAAACCCAGAGCATGGTTACAGGTAATCCGAGAAAACCTAGTGCACGGTTATGGGTAAGATGAAATAAAACCCAGGTTGATGATGATGTGATGAAGGGGGAGCTATGAGGAAGAATGGTTGAATGAACCATGTAGCTGAAAAGGATTCCTATAGAACTGGTGGTTACAACGGCTGATGACCCATGTATTCCGGTAGATGGATTTCTCTTTATATGGACATCAATAATCAGATGCAGGTACAAGAGGAAGCACACGAAGATATGACCACATAGATATTTAGATAAGTAGTCATTAAGGGAGAGTGTTGGAATATATAATTCCTACTTATCTAACATACTTGTTAATGTATTGAGAGGTAGAGTTAATCACTACGTGAGTTGTGTGATCCTATTATTAAGAGGTTGTTACAGAGTTGAATTTGTGAGATCCTTGTTTGGTGTGTGGTTGAGATATTCTCTCAACCTCCCCAGTTATCTTTAGAATAAGTTAGACATGTACACTCTATATAATAGAGTCCATTGTATTGATATTGTAAGCAATTAAATATTTATTTATCACTCTACTCTCCCATTTTATCAACACTCTTCATATTAATTAGTCATGAATATAAATAAATACATCAGATAGAGAGTTAGAAAAAATCCTAGAAAATAGGATCTAAGTCTTAAATACAAACACAATAGAAACTGCCTAACTAATAGATTTTTCATTATTTCTTCAACACCATCAACTTAACCAAAAAAAAATATTCATATAAGAAATAAGTATAAACATCTACTAATTATGAACATCCCCTATCAATTAATTATAAACATCTAAATGTGAATATGTACAATACAAAATTGATGAATTTTAATTTTAAGAGCGTTAACTCTATTTTTTGGATAAGATAGTTAAAACTCTATTTTTCTGTTTTGCACTAGAAAGATTGTAAAATTATAAGGATGAACATTTCAAATTTTCTTATATGAATATCCTGGTATGAGAATTAACTCCTGCCTGCACGTGCTTTCTTGTTTTGTAAATTTCCATCGTATTTCCATACGTGCAGGTGCTTTCTTGTTTTGTAAATTTCCATAGAAAACGATGTCTTGGATCTCTGCAATAATCTACTAAATATTTTAACATGTACAAAATTGATATGGTCGACACCAAAATATACATAGCAGTAGATACTAATAAACAAAGAATGATGAATGATCGCATAAGACTTTAAAGGTGCTTTCTTGTTTTGTAAATTTCCATCGGAAACGATGTCATGGATCTCTGCAATAATCTACTAAATATTTTAACATGTTCAAGATTGATATGGTCGACACCAAAATATACATAGCAGTAGATACTAATAAACAAAGAATGATGAATGATAGCATAAGATTTTAAACCAAGACAGTTAATGGAGTTTAGAAAAAAGACTCAACCCCCTTTCTATATATATATAACTCTATTCAAATAAGAAAAATGTGGAGAGCATCCATTGCACATGATTCACACACAGAAAATAGTTTGTATTGCACACTTACACAGATACATTACATGTATATATAGTTGGAGCCAATCCCCAAACTTGGCACAGAGGATTAATGTGAGCAATATCTCTAACACCCTACTTTAATGTTTACATTTCAAAACTTACAATATTGAAAACACAAAATTTGTCATTGTCGGTTTTAGTGGTCCTCATACGCACTTACACCCATCTCTGAACCTCATAGACACAGTCTTTCTCTCCCATCATCTTCGAGCTACCACTTCATACAACACACATAAAACTGCTTCCAACCATTTTTTACGTTCTTTGTACAACCTTCTCTATTTCCAGAAAAAACAATCTTGAAACTGAACCATCCTATAGATACATTTCCATCTGTTGAATACTACAGAAGAGAAAATTTCAACCTCCCAAATCTTATTAGTCATCTCAATACAACTCAACCTAATGTCTCAACTTTCTAACATATACATATACGTCCATTCCTACATCATTGAATAATAAATGGAGTCCCTGCAAGCTTCAAATCCCACATAGTTGCAAACAAATTATAAATTCGTTGAATTCAATTTTTGGATATCTATTGCCGACTCTTTAAAATAATGGCTTCGTTTAAATGATGATGACATCATTGAAGTATTTCAATTAGAGAAAAACAAACAAAATGCCTTTGCCACACTTATATTAGCAATAATGAATGGCAGCGCCCATAAATCTTCCAATGTTTCGATCCTTCATTTCTCACAGTGTTGACGGGTAGCTCTGCAACAGATTTACTTGCTTTGATGATGTGGAGACTATTCATCATATGGAGGAACCTATCGTGGCATATAGACTAGCGTTTCACGTAGGGGAATATAATTGTAAATGCATACACGCAGCCGATTCAAATAGATCTCTTTACTTAACACGATAGATTCAGTGTTTACAGGCAGATTTTATAGAAGGCAACCAGGAACTTGATACAACACACAGAAATAAACAAATCTCATACATCCTAATCTATTCCTACAAAATACTATATCTAGGGCTCTCATATTGTAGTTCACTTAGGAGCTAAGTGAGTCCTCTCTCATACCAAACTTAGGAGCTAAGTGAGTCCTCTCTCATACCAAAACAGATACATTATATGTATATATAGTTGGAGTGAGATCCAACTAATTCTAATCTTAGAAATTTAAGTTGAGAAAATATCTCAAAAGTCTTCTACAAAATTTCAAGTCAATCCCCAAACTTATCACAGAACATTAATGAACAATATCTCTAACAATTCAAAGTTTTTAATTTATTTTACTTTACTCAACTCATTGATTTTAATTATAGTTATTTTTAGAAAACATGATGTAATCATATAGATCCATTTCAACTTTCGGGTTTCATGTTTTACATTGAGACTGCATAAATTCTACATTCAAATTTTGATCAGTTATTTTGGAAACAAATATCAAATTCTTTTTGATGCCTTGAACATACAACACATTGTGAATATGTTTCATTTGTCCATTAGGTAAATTCACACATATTACTCCATAACCCAAGATCTATTATATCCTAAATATATGTGTGTTTCATCTATGCTCTCATGATATTCATCAAACCACTCTTTGTTACAAGACATATGAGTTGAGGTTCCTGAGTCTATGAACCATGCACTTTCATCATCAGTTTTTGTAGACAATGCAACTTCAGAAATAAACAACTTTAGATTCCTAAAACCATAATTGATAGAGGTGTCACTTTTCACATAATTTCCATTATGCTTTTTGGACTTTTGTTTGGATACATTAGTTTTCCTTTTACAACAATCTTTAGCATGAAGACCAAGTTTTCCAGAATAAAAACAATCATCATTTTTCTTATCATGTACATCAAACTTTGATTGAGTTATACCTCTATTCCTTGGTTGAAACTTGCCTTCACTGTTTTTTTTCCATGGCTTACCCTGTATGGTTTTTTCCCTTTGGATACTAACGCCAATTCTGAAGTATGACAATCCATCTCAAACACCTTCATTCTTTCTTCTTCTTTTAGAAGAATCCCTATTAATTCAAAAAATGTAGGTGGCTATGCTCTACCTCCTAGACTTGAAATAAAGACATGATAATCTCTGATTAAACCTTTTAATGTAATAGTTACCATGTTAGATTTTGAAACTTTTTCATCAATTGCACTTAACTATCACACAAATCTTTAATTCTGGAAACATATGTGACAATATTCTCATTTGCTTCCATTTTTATGGACAAAAACTTAGTCTTTAAAAACATAATCCTATTTGAGTTTGTAGTTTCATACAAAACCTTTCAATATGACAGTGTTTGATGTGTGGAATTATGTTGTCCTCCAAAGACATCCGCAACAACACTTTGAACTTTGTTTCTCTCTTCTCCCAATCTATAGCAGTAACACCTGTGGGTTTGGATTCATCTCCATTTACAATAGTCCATACATTCGATGCTTCAAAAATCGTCAATATCTTAAATTTCAAGTCACTATGATTATCACCATTGAGCTTAAATGCTTCATTCAAATAGTTTTCTACAAGTGAATTTGACATATCTGCACAAATGTTTTTTTAAACCACTCAAAAATACCTGGAAAATCTGACTTCAACAATGGTTAATAGTTTTGGCAGCAACGTGTAGGAACCTGTGATCTCACTACAGCGTACATTCCAGAACAGGCAAATGGCAGCTTCCTTCCTCGATTGCACAAACGGTTGCACTCAACAACAAATCACACAGGCGTCTTTACCACAACGATCAACAATCATTCACACGGGCATATTCCACAACAATGCGATGGAAGATGATTCGATCTAGGCAGCGACTCAATTGCAGAGGCTGCTCTTTCTTCTTCTTCTCTGTCGAGACCGGATCTCACAGATCTGTATCAAATTGGGGATTATTTGATACAAAATTTCGGTGACTTCCTTTAAATGAGCAATTGATGTGGATATCACCCAGCGGCTACCAAATACAACAGTCTCCAGCACGACGACTCACGACCTCTCCTAGGTGACTCCTTCAGAGCACAAACCAACAGATAGCTCACGATGCGGATAGCTCACGGCTCTCTCAGCAAGTACGCCCTCACCTCAGGCTTCCTCCACAACGCAGAGGTCCTTACCACGACTTCCTTCATAGCACTCTTCACAACGATCTCCACAATGCAGACCAGTGGACAACTCTCCCTGAGCTCTGATACCATACCAAAATAAACAATTCTTCAGAAGTGAGATAGAACTCACACTAATTCATTAAATTAATGAGAAAACCCATTACCTTTATAGACTTGAACAGATCCATGAAATCCTCAATCAATCCCTACAACTATGGATCTAAACTATTCTTTACAAAACAACCTTCTAACTGTAAATTCTAATTTCGAATTATTCCAACAGAATTCTACAGTAACATTTGAGGATTTTCCTTCTTCTTGTACAACTACTACATTACCATTACAGGTTGAATTCTGCGTTCCCATCTTTGTTAATTGATGGAGAACCAGAGATACGTAAGATAGAACCAGGAGGACCGTCGTCGTTTTCAATTCAACAGGGACTTGAATTGAATTGGATATTCCAGTAATGCATCAACCCGATACACACTAGATTCCAGTGAAGAACTGGAAGAGGGAATGTTATATTTCCATTAAAGGAATCAACCTTTACGTTTTTTTTTGTTAGAAACAGATACGGCGCTTGACAATAGACACGATCTGATCGGTTCCCCACCCATTAACCAACAGTCATGCGCAATCGAAAACGCAAATACAACTTAGAGACAGATTAAATTAGGTAATGAAAATGGCTAATAAGCCATGTTAGCCCCGAGATTGTTGGAATATGTAATTTCTACCGGCATTTAATTCAGAACATTCTAATCAACCACCGATCAACCACCAACACTGTTCATCCACCACCAACACTGTTCATCCACCGCCCATCATGAACACTCCAGAAAACTCTGCCGACAATCCAGACTGTCTCGGGAGCCTCCAGAAGGTTCTTCTCCGTCTATAAAATCATGCATTGTAACCATTCCGCTATGTGCTCAATAAAATCGCGCCTTTTGGTGTGTATATTTATGTGTTTTATTTGCCTCTGCCCACACATCGTGTACTTTTTAACATTCATTGATGACTATAGTAGAAAAACATGGGTTTATTTCCTAAAACACAAATCTGAAACATTTGATAAGTTTAAGGAATTCAAGGCATTTGTTGAGAAACAGAGTGGTCTATCCATTAAGATATTAAGATC
>ML804606.1:54776-86477 GCA_009831015.1 Picea engelmannii | reverse complement strand
TGAATCTCGTGCAATCATCAATAAATAACAGAAAGTAAAATGCACCTCCTAAAGACCTAGTCTGCATAGGCCCACAAACATCAGTATGCACAAGATCTAACACATCCCTCTTTTTCTTATCAGTATTAGAGGGGAATTCATCTTTGTGCATCTTTCATAATGCACATCCATCACAAATAACCTTCTCATTCTTTAACATAAGAAGTCCTTCAACCATATTCTTGTTTTGTAATAATAATAAATCAGGATGATTGATGTGTCCATACCTTTGATGCCAAAGAATCTCTATTGGCATAGTGGCAGAAGTCAGTGCATGATGTGATTTGTTGGTAACATCAAGTTTGTATAGACCTCCAACTCTGACACCCTTTGCAACAGTTCGGAAGTGGTCCAACAGATCCTTCACTTTGCAATAATTCTTGAAGAATTCAACCTTCAAGTTCTGGTTTGTAATGGCGGACACAGAGATCAAATTTTTCTTTATTCCTGGCACATACACCACATTGCGAATGTGATGAACAATACCATTCAACAATGTCACATGAATGTCTCCATATCCCTTGATCTGATAAGTGTGGTCATCTCCAAGATATACGCTGGCACCATTCTGTGTTTCTTTAAAATTAGCATACCAATTTTTATTACAAGTCATATGTACTGATGCTCCGGAATCCACAAACCAGGCATCAGAATCACCCGTTTCAGCAGATAAAGTAGCGTTAGACACAAACAGCCTAAGATCCCGTGAGTCAAAATTCGGGGGTTTATCAATATCATCACTAGCAATAAATAATCTGTGATCTTGATTTGAATATTTTTCTGCATAATGACCTGAATGTGTTCTAGGTTTATTCCTAGCCTCATCATTTTTCTTCTTATGACAGTCTTTAACCATATGTCCAGGTCGACCACAATAAAAACAACTCTTTGACTCATTCCTATCAGATTGCATACCTTGATTTGGAGATTGTCTTCTCTGCGATGAACTGCCTCTCTGCCATAAACTGCCTCTCTACCATGAACTGCCTCCTCTGCCTCTTACTCTTGATCTCCCTCTCGTAGATCTATTATTTGACCACAGTGCCAAATCTTTACTCGGAGGCTTCAGATTCCCGCGCCTCTCTTCCTCTTGCAAAAAAACACCTGTCAGTTCTTCAAACGTAGGAGGTTTCTCCCTTGCTGCAATACCTGTTATGAACATATGATAGTCTTCTAGCATACCATTTAAGGTAATAGTCACTAGATCAGTATTGGAAACAGTTTCCCCTATAATTACTAACTTGTCTTTCACCTCTTTAATGCGACCCAAAAATGAACTAACAGATTCATTTCCATCCATCTTAATGCCTAGCAATTTAGTTTTCAAGAACAAATGTGATTTGTGTTGCTAGTTTCATACAATGATTTAAGAGCTGTCCATGTTGCAGCAGAAGTTGTAGCGTCTCTAATATGTGTAATTATGCTATCTTTAACGGACATGCGCAACAATACCTTTGCCTTGTTTTCACGCTTCTCCCAGTCTTGGATCTGTGCTGATGTCGCACCTCCTACTGCTGCTGTCGCACCTGCAGTCGCAACAGGTTTCAGTTCGGTTCCATTCGCAATGTTGCAGACACCATAGCCCTCCATGAGCGTCTGCATCTTGAATTTCCAGTTAATGAAGTTCGAGCCATCTAACTTGTTGGCTTCATTGAGGTAGGTCTCTGCCAGCGGATTCGCCATCGCTGCAATTTAGTCTCTGCAAGAAAATCACCAACGATGTGCAACGTTTTTTTGCTCTACCTTCGGATACCACCGATCCGAGTCAATCTATCTCTGTTCTCATCTTATATCATGCATGCATCTTAATATCCAAAATATCCACGTTTTAAAAACTTATAACTCCCTCTTTTTAAAAAAAAACTTTTAAAAAATTCACTTCACCTCTCTTATTTAAAATATCCACTTAAAAAAAATCCTCTTTAATAAAGTTCAATCCTCCACATACATTCACTTTTAATAATAATAAAAAGTGAATAATCTTTATAACTTCACTTTAACAAATTTATCCACTTTTTCAAACTCCACGTTTTCAACATATATCCACTTAAAATAAAAACTCACGCATGCACGATTTTCACCTCTTCGGTTTTCAAAAGAAAATGGTCAGCGCATACCACAGTAAAATAAATCATGCAAATCGTATTCTCAAATACGCATGCAACAAAACTTCACTTACGCATCCATGCATTCAACTCTTCACTTACGCATCCACGCATTCCAAATTAATCACGCTAAAAAAAGCATCGTTCCTCACGATTCTCGCACCTCACGCTTTAGTGGCCTACGAGTTGTTCGCACCCCACGCTTACTCCGGCTGCGAGCTGTTCGCACCCCACGAATGGACCGCCTACGGGAAGTTTTCAAAATTTCCACTCGTGAAAGGCTGAGTAGTATTCCCCCGCACCCTAGCAGAGGAGGGACCTGCGAACTTCAAGGATTTTCGCACCTTCTCCTCGTGGCTCTGATACCAAGATAAAATATACGAGGCAAACAAACACAGTGAGGCTATGCTCACTTCTTGATATTAAATGAACACGGATTACATCCTTATATAGGAAAAGACTCTCTCGAGTCGGCTACATGAAAACCAAAAGACAACTAGACAACTGACTCTTAACTAAGAACTGACTCTTCTAACTGGCGCTTACAGCCCGCGCTTATTACTGGTGCTAACAACTAGCTAACATCTCCATTATTTCCAAGTGAGGTGAAATCTGAAACTTAACCTAGTAAAGGATGCTTGGAGGGCAAACGCATCGGGCCATGCCACTATTCACAATGAGCGCCTTCCTCATCTACTATTCATGATGAAGCAACCTCACTTACCCAATGCTCCCCATCATTTGGTAAAGAAGTTGCAGTTGGTAAAGAAGACTCCATTTACCCAAGGCGTTTCACTTACTCAATGCTCCCCAACATTTGGTAAAGAAATTGTCGTTGGTAAAGAAGACGCCATTTATCCAAGGTGTTCCACTCACCATCTCATTGACATTTGGTAAGGATTATACCCATACCCAGTAAAAACCAAATCACATTTAAAAAACAATTCACAAATCATAGTAAAAAAAAAATAGAGTAAAAAATAAAAAATAAAAAATAAAAATAAAAATAAAAAACAACACATTAAAACACTTAAATCATCTTAATCACTCAATTTAATGAAGGCCATTTATTGTGACTACCACTAATATTGTACACATAATCAAATCATGGTCATTAAAAGCCCATGACCATCAAAAGGTCATTGAGTATAACACTTAAATCACCTTAATTACTCAGTTTAATGATGAATTAGAGTTAATACTTAAAATGATCGTGACAACAAAAAGATATTTCAAGCATATGAAATCATGGTTATTGAAAGTCCATTTATGATTAAAAGGTCATTAATTATGATGATTTCCACTAAGTAGACTTATCTTAAATATATCAATATATTAAAAAATCTATAATATATTTGATAATATGTATAGATCCATCTTAGTTCTGGATTTATTAAAAGTGGATAAAGATCAAATCTGTAGATGTGTAAACAATGTTTTCTCATTACTTGATAAATTAAAAGTTAAGATGAATCTATACTGGTTTTAATGAAATGAAAAATCACAAAGATTAATATTATAATAAGTATTATAAAATTATGATATAAATGTATTTTATAATATTTAAAAATGAATTTTTTTACATTTCTCACTCTTTTAATATGACAGAAATAATAACATTTTAAATATATTACTATTAAAACTTTTCTATAATATAAATTGTGTTATAATCATATTCATACTTACCTTAAAAATTGAAAATTGAAATGAAAAGGGAACATTTTTCTAATCGAAATGAAAGGGTCAAATTTTTCTATATTATAAATTGTTATATAATTACTCTTATGCTTCTTTTAAGTATTTATATTCATACTTTGTTTAAAAGTTTTAAATGAAAAGGTAAAATTTGTCTATATTATATTTTTTATATAATTATTTTTATGTTTTTTTTTAAGAGTACACAATTTTTTGATATTCACTTTAATAATTAAATTATGTGGTTGTTGGTTTTTAAATAAATATTTTTTTATAAACTTGATAAACATTCCCAAGTAAATCCTCCATTCATGAAATTATGAAATTATTTATTAACTATGTTCAAGTGAAAAAAACAATAATTGATTATTAAAAAACAATACCTCAATACAAATTTATCAGAATTTATGAATTTATTGCACCTAAAAGAACAACATGCATCCATTCAGCGTGCCAAAAGAAGATATATATCTGATATTCCTTGATAACTAGACATTGAAGTAGAAATTTAGGAGGATCAAATAATTTCTCTTGGAACTCTTATTGAATATACCACTTATATGGTTGTAACGATAGCATTTTCGGCAGAAACAAGATTAAAACAAACTACCTAGTCCGAGAAACAAAAAGATAATTTTTACGGAGAAGATTAAGACAAAACACCACTGCTTGGTTGATTTCTTAAGTTTACATCAATAGATGTTTGTATGATTTTGTTTAGCATCCACTATCATGCTGTGTATATATAAAAAGTTAATCGTTAAATAACAGATACAATACATTTCCCATGTAAGTTGATAATCGTGCCACCTTCGTCTTGGAATATGTGTATATTGCGAATCTAGTGAGGGTGACGCTGACACTTGATAAGATTTTGGATATCTTTGCACTATTTTTGAAAGACCAGCCCTTGATTATAGATTTTAATTTTCCAAGATAGTGAAGATAAGTTTGAGGGAGAAATTGTCATTCTGCCCTTTGAAGCACTAGCATGGATTTGAACTAATCTAATGCTCACTCTAATCTAATTTAATGCTTACTTTAAATTATAGAACTAATCTAACAGAATTTGGGAACAAATGTTAGAATATATAATAACTAGTTGTATTATGTGTGTTTATATATTTGGATGTCATTATTATGTATAGTTAGATTTAGATAGTTGTGAGAGAGATTTTCTATAACAAAGATTCCTAAAATGGTGGGAGGTTGAGATATTTGCTCAACCATGAAGATTGCATCATGTTGTATTTATATGCATCTTTATATTAATTCAATGTTGTATTTATATGCATCTTTATATTAATTCAATAGTGTGTTTTACTTATTGTTTCTTGTATTTTATTCTACTCTCCCGTTTTAATATGGTATGAGAGCTCGTCTAGGAATAACTCTCCCATGGGAGTGCTCGAGAGTAAAGTAGTTTGTTTTGTGTGTGTTGTTATAGTTTGTTTGTAGCATGAATTTGTGTGTTCTTCGTTTGGTTAAGAAAACCAATTTGAGAGGGTGTATTCTGTGCAGAGAATGTGTGAGACAGAGGTGGCCGATGATCATTTGTCTACATGAAGGAGTTGCACCTTCGTCAAAGAGATTGGATTGTTTTTCGTTGAAAGAACGAGTGAATGCTATCCATTTTCATCCAGCTTCAAGAAGAGTCATCACTCACGTCATCACAATATTGTTTGATGTCCATCAGATTCAGAATTAAAATCCCGTATAAGAGTGCACGAGCCTCTTGTTAAACATAGTGTAACCTCAACAATCTGACTGTACACTGCCAGCTGTACTGGATAGTTGTACTTTCTATTTTTTTCTTTCTTGAGCCTATTTAGCTCAACCATCTTCCATTGCATTATACATAACTTCTTCAGTACTTCTCTTCTTCATACATTCCAATATATTGTTCTATTCTTTTCTCTCTACATTTCTCTTTGCTTCACAATTTATCATGGTATCAGAGCTTCAGCAGTAAGCCTCTTCACACAGTCCGGAGAGCAACACGATCTTCACAGAGCAGAGCTTCACGGATCTTGAGAGCACGTGACATAGACTTTTCACAAGGCTTGGAGAGCTATCTGCAATACTCTCAAAAGATCAACGTAGGAATATTGCAGAGGAAGCAGAGCATATTACGCTCGAAAGAACGAGGAAAAAGAGAATGCAGAAGAAGAAACTTTAAAGATTCTTGTAATCTTTTCAAGAATCGTCAAAGATTGATGAAGAAGAGTTGCAGAACGGAAGAACGATTAAAGAACTCAAAGAATTTGTTCAAATTCGTTAAAGACTCCTGCAGAAGGCAGAATTGCTTAAAATTTTTTGAAATTCGCACAAATCTGTCAAAGATTGAAGTAGTGAACAAAGAATTTGTGTATTTCTTTCAAATCTTTGAAAGATTCATGAATCTTTCTTCCATAGGAGTAGAGAACGTGTCTCAGGTGCAAAGAACCGCCATTGAAACTGTAAGATTCGTCCTGCAAACACATCCAGAGTGGGAAACCAGTTCAAAAGGGACAAAGAGAGCGCGGAAAAGGCGAAAGAATTTCAAGACGTTAGATCTTGCGTAGAGGACCGACAGTCGTTGGATCAACGAGAAGGTGCATGAGATTTAGTCCTCTGGAGCGCCAGGGAGAAATTATTGACTTGTGAAGTCGCGACATCATCTGGACCGTCCATTCTGGACCGTTGGATCGAGAAAGATCGTGAGCCGTCGATCTTATCTCATCGTAAAATCAGGAATCAGGAGTTGGACGAGCAAAGGAAACTGCTCTCCAAAAACTCCGATATGTGATATCGCAAAATCCCGAGAGGACTTGTGAGTCATCCATCTCAGAGGACAGGTGGCAGCAGATCAAAGCATCGTCACATCGACATTTTGGAGTTCGCAGTTTTGAAAGATCGTCGCAACACGACTTAGAAACTCACGAAATCGCGATTCACGATATCCCGAAAAGATGGAAGTCGTCCATATCAGAGGATAGGTGGCAGCAGATCAAAGCATCGTCACATCGGCATTTTGGATTTCGCGGTTTTGAAAGACCGTCGCAACACGAGTTTGAAACTCACGAAATCGCGATTCCCGAAATAGCGATAAGATCGCAGTCGTCCGTTTGTTTGGACACGTGCAGGACATCAAGGAAACCGTCGGCGTTTTGGCAATCGCAGTTTCAAGTTGTCAGAGAAATTTGGAGTCGGAAGTCGTGAAATCGCGAAACAATGCGGACCGTCCATCTTTCGAGGATGCGTGGCGTCAATCCGAGGACACAGGAAAAGTCCCAAAAAGGAAAGGGCCATCGGCATATCGGGATTTGGTAAATCGCGAAACCTGAGGATAAGGGATCGGGTTTATTTATGGTGAAAACCCCGTAAACGATCGGAGCCGTCCATCTTGAGGAGACACGTGGGCGAGATCGGGAGAGTCAATCAGCACATCGGGATTCGAAAAATCGTGAATCCTGAGGACAAGAAGCACGAGCATTTCGAATCTTCAAAGTCCAAAATCTCGACAGGAGGTAAACTCTATTGTGGGGCCCAGCTGACGCCATCTCATCAAAATCATGGGATCGGGAATCTCCACAGTGAAATCCCCGACGCAGATTTAAGTCATCCATCTGTTGGGACGCGTGGCAAGAATCAAGTCCATCGGCATTACGGGATTTGGAAAATCGTGGATCCTAACGATGAGACCTCCGGTGCATTTAAAGTCTCGATATCGCGAGAAGGGATCAGGACCGTCCATCATAGGAGGATGCGTGGCGCAGATCAAAGAAATAGGGAAAGTCCCGAAAGGAAAGCGCCAACGAAAAATCGGAGATTGGGGAATCGAGGAGTCAGAAGAGCTCGTCATCAGAAATTGCGAAATACTGATTCGCGATATCCTGATAAGATATGTATCGTCATATCACACAAGATCTGGACCGTTGAATTGTCCAAAGGCAATTTTTCGCATTTCGGCGATTTGAAAGACAAAGAGCCGGAAAATCTCGTAGCGCTTTAACAGTAAGGCATGTGGTCACATTGCAAGGAGACTAAGGGCCATTTCAAGCTCGATAAGCTCCCTTTGGCCATCGACAAATCGGCATTTCGGCGATCGAAGGTAAATACAAAATTTCCCTTTATGTTTTTTCTGCAATTTTTTTTTATGGCATCGTCTAGCAATTTAGGACCATCTCAGGGTCCGATTCTTCTGGGAAAGAATTACGAATTTTGGTCTCTTCGAATGAGGTCATTCTTGCAAGCACAAGAATGTTGGGAACCGATGGATATTGGATATGTGGAACCAAATCCATCTTCCCTGTCCACCATGACAAATCCACAACGAATTGCTCAGGCAACACTGAGGACCAAAGAAAATAAAGAAAAATTCTGGATTCAAAATTCTATGGATGACTCGATTTTTTCAAAAATCACAGACACTGGTACTTCCAAACAGGCCTGGGATATTCTTAAATATTCCTATCAAGGAAATGACAGGGTCAAAACAGCTAAACTGCAGACCTTGAGAACGTAATTCGAGACTCTAAGGATGACAGAGTCCAAAAATGTGGATCAGTTCATGACCAAAGTCATGGGAATCGTGAACCCGATCAGATTGACTGGCAAAGCCATCACTGATCAATGAATTGTTGAGAAAATCCTCAGGAGTTTACCCAAGAAATTTGAAATGGTTGTAACAACAATCCTTGAATCCAAGGATCTGTCAAGATTTTCAACAGATGAACTAACTGGTTCTCCGGTGACACATGAGACCAGACTACATCTCACAGATGAGTCAAGCTCAAATGATTTCAAAAATCAATTTTCCTTCAGTAGAGGAAGAGGCAGAGGAAGAAGCAGAGGTCACCAAGGAAGAGGGAGCAATCAAATTCACCCTCATTCCAGTGGAGGAAATAGACAACAATATCCAAATCACAATTTCCAAGGTCAAAATCAACAACAACAAAATCAACATCAGGATTTCCAGCCTCAAAGAGGCAGAGGGAGGAGATCAAATGAAAAAACAAGCATACAATGCTATTACTGCAAAAAGTATGGGCACTATGAATCTAAATGCAGGAAGAAGCAAGAAGATCATCTCTCAGGCAGAGAACATGTGTCAAATCACACGGGAGAAAACTCAGGAGGTATGTTTCTCTCATGTCACAAGACTGAACAACAACCTAAAGATCTTTGGTTGTTGGACAGTGGATGCAACAATTACATGACAGGTAACAAAGAATTACTTTCATGCATTGATTCTTCAATCTCATCTGATATTATACTAGGAAATGATTATTTAGTCAAAGTTCAAGGAAAAGGAATTGTTCTTATTCTTACTAAACAAAATGTAAAGAAAGACATAAACAATGTCTATCATGTATCAGATCTGAAACATAATTTTCTAAGTGTAGGAAAACTCATTGAACATGGCTATAAGGTACTTTTTGAGGGAGCATCTTGCAAAATATATGACAAATACCCAAGCAGAAAATTAATTTCTGAAATCCATATGACTCCAAATAGGATGTTTCCCCTTACCCTCAGAACTGCAAATCTGAGTCAACCATATGCATAGAGTGCATCCACCCTAAATGAAACTATGGTTTGTCATACAAGATTTGGAAATCTACCATTTTAGAGTCTAAGTCTTCTTCAGAAAAACTCCATGGTCAAAGGTCTACCTATCTTTAAATAGAAAATTCCCCCATGTGAGTCTTGCATACTTGGAAAACATAAGAGAACTAGTTTTCCACAGTCTTCCAATCAAGCCAAACAACATCTTGAACTTGTCCACACTGACCTATGTGGACCAATGCAAACAGAGTCAATAGGTGGTAGCTTTTACTTTCTAACGTTTATTGATGATTTCAGTAGAAAAATATGGATCTATTTTCTCAGACACAAGTCTGAAACTTTTGCAAAATTCAAAGAATTCAAGGAAGAAGCTGAAAAACAGAGTGGAAAATATATCAAAGCACTCAGGTCAGATGGAGGAGGAGAATACAACTCCAGAGANAAAAATATGGATCTATTTTCTCAGACACAAGTCTGAAACTTTTGCAAAATTCAAAGAATTCAAGGAAGAAGCTGAAAAACAGAGTGGAAAATATATCAAAGCACTCAGGTCAGATGGAGGAGGAGAATACAACTCCAGAGAATTTGCAAATTTCTGCAAATCACAAGGCATTATCATGCAAACAACAACTAGATATACTCCACAGCAGAATGGAGTGGCTGAAAGGAAAAATCAGACAATAATGAACATGGAAAGAACACTTCTTAAAGAGAAAAGTTTGTCAAATCAGTTTTTGGTTGAAGAAGTAGCATGCTCAGTTGATCTCCTGAATAGATCACCAACCACAAGTCTAAAGATGAAAGTTCCCCAAGAAGCATGGAGTGGGACAAAGCTCAATGTAACGCATCTAAGGAAATTTGGATGCATAGCATACACTCACATACCTTCCGAATTAAGGAAGAAACTTGATGACAGAAGTGAGAAATGTATTTTCACTGGATATAGTGAAACATCTAAAGCTTACAGGCTTTACAATCCAATCACCAAGAAATTAATTCTCAGCAGAGATGTAAGATTTCTGGAAAATCAATTCTGTAATGATTCAGAAAATCAGCAGATGGACAGTCAAGATCCATTGCTGCCATGTTCTGAAAACACAAAAAATTCAGAACAACATGTACCTCAAACTATTCTTCCAAGATTGCAGGTACAAAGACAACCTGAAAATTCTCAGGATAATTCAACTTCCAGCAGAGAATCATTCTCTGAAACACACAATCAGAGAACACGAAGTTTGAGAGAAATCCATCAGCAGTTGGATGACTTTGAACAACACAATCTTTTTGCTTTAATGTCATTTCAACCTACATCCTTTAAGGAAGAAGCTAAGGAGCCACATTGGGTTCAAGCTACGAGCCAACAAATTGACTCCATTGAGAAGAACAAGACATGGGATCTTGTTGATTTTCCAAGTCACAAGAAGAGTATTGGTGTCAAGTGGGTTTACAAAACTAAACTCAATGAAAAAGGGCAGATTGAAAATCACAAGGCAAGACTTGTTGCCAAAGGATTCTCACAACAACCAGGTACTGATTATGGTGAAACTTTTTCTCCCGTAGCAAGATTAGACACTGTCAGAACTCTATTGGCCATAGCAGCACAACGCAAATGGAAAGTATACCAGATGGATGTGAAGTCAACATTCTTGAATGGGTTCTTAGAAGAAGAAGTTTATGTCGATCAACCACCTAGATTTGAAGTCCAAGAGCACCCAACCAAAGTCTATCGGTTGAAGAAAGCCTTGTATGGCTTAAAGCAAGCTCCAAGATCTTGGTACAACAGAATTAACACTTATCTGATCAAAAGTGGTTTCAGCAGAAGCCAAAATGAGGCAACTCTTTACACCAAAACAAATGAGCACGGTAAAATTTTAATTGTATGTTTATATGTTGATGAAATGATATACACAGGAAATCTTGAGTTAACATATTTTAAACATGCCATGCAATCTGAGTTTGAGATGACAGATCTTGGCATAATGAAATATTTTTTAGGGATTGAGGTTCATCAATCAGCCAAAGGCATTTTTGTCTGTCAACAAAAGTATGCAGCAGACATCATCAAAATATTTCGCATGGAAGGATGAAATCCAACAGAAAACCCCATACCTTTAGGCACAAAGTTGAGCAAGAATGATGAAGGTCCTACAGTGGACTCTACCCTGTACAAAATTTTACTAGGCAGTTTGTTGTATCTTATAGCAACTAGGCCTGACATTATGTATGCAGCCAGCCTTGTTTCCAGATTCATGGAATCACCCAAAGATTCTCATTGGAAAATGGCAAAACGAATTTTGAGATATGTTGCAAGAAATCTCAATTTTAGTTTATGGTACACTAAATATGATAGTAATCAACTCTTTGGTTACACAGATAGTGACTTTGTAGGCAGCCTAGATGACAGGAAAAACACATCAGGATATGATTTTCAACTAGGCATGAACCTGATTTCATGGGCATCAAAGAAGCAACCAATTGTATCCATATCTTCTGCAGAGGTAGAGTATGTAGTTGCTACCTCAGCTTCATGTCAAGCTGTATGGCTGAGACGAATATTGACAGACATGTCACATAAAGAAAAGGATCCAACTCCTATTTTCTGTGACAATACATCAGCAATTGCATTATCTAAGAATCATTTGTTTCACAAGAAAAGAAAACACATTGACACTCGTTTTCCTTTCATACGCGAGCTAGTCAATAATGGTGATATTGCACTACAATTTTGTGGTTCTCGAGGTCATCTTGCTGATATCTTTACAAAGCCACTAGGAAAGTCAGTTTTTTATTTTCAGAGACAACACTTAGGCATAATCAGTGTTGATGATTGTAACTGTTGAGTTTAAGAGGGAGTGCTAATACTTTCTATTTTTGTCTTGCTTGAGCCTATTTAGCTCAACCATCTTCCATTTCATTGTGTGTAGCTTCTTCAGTACTTCTCTTCTTCATACATTCCAATATATTGTTCTATTCTTTTCTCTCTGCATTTCTCTTTGCTTCACAATTTATCACCTCTTACTGCATTTTTTTGTGCACGAGTGGTGTTGCGATCTTCATTTGCATGTTTGGCACTAGAAGAGTCTTAGAAGCATGTAAATGAGAAGTAGATTGAGATCACATAGATCTGTAGAACAATGTGGCACAACGATTATGATGGCCCACTCGTACAACATGAGAAAACTAGAGATATTTTATTTGTTTTTATGGATTCATGGCGTGCACTATATTTATTGAATAGTTGGTCAAGATCTCTTCAACATGCTTGCTCCCGAGATGGAAGAGGGTGGTTCAAATATAGTTTGTAATATCCTCAAATTTTAGAATATTAAATTTTATGTGAACTATGAAATAAATTTATGTTTTTGGAAAATTCAGATTTGGAAATTATTTTTCATTTATGGCAAATCCGAATTTGGAATTTTGATTGTTGTAATTAATTATTTGATGACTGTAGGGAAAATATTTGACTTTTATGTTTTTGGAAAATTCAGATTTGGAAATTATTTTTCATTTATGGCAAATCCGAATTTGGAATTTTGATTGTTGTAATTAATTATTTGATGACTATAGGGAAAATATTTGACTTTTATGTTTTTGGAAAATTCAGATTTGGAAATTATTTTTCATTTATGGCAAATCTGAATTTGGAATTTTGATTGTTGTAATTAATTATTTGATGACTGTAGGGAAAATATTTGACTTGCCCAACTATCCTCTATTATTTTAACACATGTAATACAAACTTTTAATAAATTAAATGCTGGAAGACAAATGGAACAATGAGGTTAAAAATAGTTGACCATGACTCTATTAGTGGGGAACAAGTTTGAGTTACCTCAAGGCTGATTTTTACAAGTGGCAGAAATCGAATTTGACCACTAACGACCCATAAAATTCAGGGATTTGTAAAGCTGTGAATTTCCCCAAGGAGGGAAGGAAAGACCTAGGCATAAGGATGCATATTTTAACAACATATGGAGGAGGCGGGACGTTGCTGCTTAGTATGTTGGGGAAAGAAAACGATTTGATGTTATAAACACTATTAGTGTGAGGCAAAGGATTTTTCTGATATGTGGATGATGAGTGTAGCTAAAGAGGATCATTCACTTTTCCCCTATGGAGTCATGGTTAGGCTAGGGGGTGAGAAGGACAAATGAACTTGGTTTTTTTGTTCTATGGTTGGGTGGAATGTGGTTGTTCCATCTGTATTCCAGCGTCGGGTTTTAGATATGTATCTTAGCTTGTATTCCTTTCTCAATGTATATTTATGGTTACATTAATTGTTGGGAATGTGTTAACTATGTATACATAAGTAAATCAGTTCTTAAGGTACTATATAACCATATTATACAATGGTTGAACATAGTTGAGTGATACTGGAAATGTTTCTTATTTGAAATATGATGGTCGTACACATCTCTCTCTCTCTCTATATATATATATGTGTGTGTGTGTGTGTGTGTGTGTGTGTGTGTGTGCTCATACAAAAACATATTAGATCTATGTTTATATGCCTATTGGCCTTTGAGATTATGCATTTGGTTCGTTATTCAAATTTTTACATAACAAAACATTGTAGAGAAATATTGCAATAGGGAATAAACTTAGATGGTATTCTTATCAGTTGGATAGCATGCAAAGAATAGATAAAAAGAATAACAGTCTCAATATATTCTTTATTTTATCTATTACCACAGAAAGATAGTGATTCAGTAGACTACAAAGTGTCTTGCAAAAATAATAGTCATATTCAAATGAATCTTGTTCTAACTTTACAATTAGAGTACCATAGATCAAGAACTCCACATTCTTCTCTGTTGTAAACAGAACCCTAGGAAAGTCTCTACAAAATTCTTTATGTAGTTGAAGATTAGTGCATGCATAGGTTAGTCAAGGAAGGACATGGAACTCGAATACATTTCAAGGTAATATGCTTCCTTAATCTGATTACACCGACTTGCATAACCTGCAAAAGAAGTAAAACGAGGGTTTAGTAACTTGCTAGCATTTTAATTATATGGAAATTAAATAGTAGAATAAACCAAGGACAAAATTTAGCTTAAGTCTCGATGAAAACCAGATCGTCTCTTGTTCCTTGTGAAACGATCTGTCCATGATCCAGGAGGAGGAGTTGAACCAAACTGACTTATGGGTACCCTCGCAAAACAAAAAGGGCCCATCATTAACTTTTATATATCTATGCATAGAACCTTTCAGTTGTAAAATAGAGGAAGAGGAAATAAGCAAAGAAGTGAAACCAGTTATCATCGAAATAAACTGTGCATAGAATGATCAAACATGAAGTACAAAATAGGAATCTCCAAAACCTATGTAGAGAACCAAATAAACAGAAGGAGTTGACTATGGAAAGGTCAACGATTAAACATAACTACCGTTTAATTCCCCGTAATCACACAGTTGGAATTTTCGATTTGGGTAACGATCACAATGAAGGAATTATTAAATTAATAAGCATTCATAGAGGTGCACAAGATGTGATGTGAGTATATTCACAATAGACGGATAGTTAAAATTAAACAACATTAAAGAAAGGTAAAATACAAAAATCTGAGTGCATAAAAATTTATAGTAAGAACCCAATTCATAGGTTAAAGTCTAACTATGAAAACATGTTTGAACCCTATGATTTTCATTCTGCATACATTTAGCAGATGAGGCGGAAAATTATTACAAGCTTAGGGGATAGGAGTTAATAAATAGGGATACCTCTCTTTTGTTAGTGCAGAGTGTTCTACATAGGAAAATATCTTTCGTAAACAGTTTAATTTTATAATTGTATGAGACAAGAGATCAAGTGAAGGATGATGTCGAGGTGGCCGTAGAAAAAACCACTATTCTTTTATAATATTGGATGTGCTCGTTTAATGATAGACAATATAGCAATATTGTCACCGAACCATAGGCACTAATACCACCACCGAGCATCTTTACCTTGACAGAGAGAATAATTATGGTATAAGATCAATAGCCAACCAAGGCTAATGCACCAAGAAAAGATAACCAAGACTGATCAGAGAGTCCAACCCAAAAAGACCGAGAATATAGATTTTAGAACTGGCGGCAACAACTTCTGCCAAGACTTGTGCACAAACTGGCCTTCTGTAGTGCACACATGATCCAGGTGGATATTGGTGGCCACCCACCTTTTCCAAATGGCTCAAAACAATTTTCTGGCCATTTTGGCAATTTACTATTTTTAGGAGGTTTTAACTTCCAAGGCCATTTTGAGGGTCCAAATGAAGGTTTTTCGAGATCTATGTTCTCAATGATAGCTGAAGGCATGATTGAGCCCCCAAAATGAATCTCCTCGACAATACATTTCAAATGAGCTATCACACGCCTAAAACAGAGATCATATGCAAAAGTTACGACCCTGGGAAGTTGATGTACTCACTTACCCAAACGCGGCCCACATGACTTATGGTGCTTCATCTCCTAGGGTTAGGTTTTTGGATGTCTAGGACTTTTGGCATTCCCGTTTATTATAAAAAGGCCTCTAGAGCCTCATTGTAATCATCTTCTTGCGAATGCGAGTAGCCGTCACATCTCTTCTCAGAGATAAGCTGCCACCATTCTAGCGAGTCTTTCACTCTGTATTTTTATAGTCTCTCTACATTTCTTTGATTAATAGAAATCGTGTATTACTGTATATCTATGTTTATGGTTTCATCTCTGATACATTTATGTTATATTATTGAATATCTACAATATCTATGTGCATTTCTTTATTATATCTCCGCTCTCATTTCGTGCCGAAAATAATCCAGATCAACACAAGTGTGCTTTTGCAATTTTGAGAAGTCTCGCTAAAATGAAGGCTGGAATGATGTATTTATACTGCTTCTGCCAGACTGCCTAGGCCGACTTGTCATTTTCGGTGATAATTATTTAGTATATAATATTTCCTTTAGCTGACTTCTCTTCTAGGGTTATATCAAAATATTTTATTGCTTCCCAAATATTCTAATGTTGTGAGAGGTCACAAATGGAGGTTAATACCTCCCGCGGCTACCATAATATCAACACTCCCTCCTAGATAGGGAGGTATAATGGATAATGGTCTTGAGAACAAACATACCATTAAACTGGTAACATCATTATAGCCACATAGGATAATTAAATCACAAGCATAGTCATTATTATCTAACTGGATAATCTCCATGACAACTAGTACAATCCCAAATGATACAACACGACTGTGTCTATCCATAGTGGTACACAACTACTTAATTTGTGACACATAGTCACAACCAATGGAACATATCCACCACAACAACATACTTCTACTGTCTAGAGACATATAGTCTTCATAACAATCATATCATCTAATATCAACTTGCACAGAAACAATATCATGATATAAACTGAGTCATCTGGGCCATTCTTCCACTCACATTTGTGAGATATGGAAGAGTATCTTCCCTCAAAGAGTAAACCATCAATAATGGGATATCTAGATTATTTTTCTCAAGCAAGGAAGAATAACTATCCTAATTTCTGAGCTTGGACTATTCACCTATCCGGGCCATTCTTCCGACACTAAACAAAGTGCAACCTGGAGAGAATCAATTTTCCCTAGGGAATTCCTGTCCCTAATTGTTGAACCTAGACCATTCCTCCAACACTAAACAAAGTGAAACCTAGAGAGAATGAATCTTCCCTAGGGAATTACTGTTTGGACCATTTCCTAAGGAAACAATTTTCCTTCACCAACCTCCAAAATGGACCATTTTTCAAAACTGCTCACAACTATGAGCTTCGAAAGAATGACTGTCCAACAAGGTGGACCAGTCTTCTTGACCACTACTTAGAGTGACCGTCAAGAAGAAATATTGTCCTAGACCATTCCCCCACACTGAACACAAGGGGAATCTTTATCTATGGTACATCAACAATCCATCGAACCATTTTCATTACGAAAATGACCGTTCAATCTCGAACATTTTTCGAAGTAGAAAATGCATGTCCGTCAGAAATATCAAACCACTTTCTAAACTGGAAAGGAACTGCTCATCCTAGACCACTTTTCAAACTAGAAAATGACTGTCCATAAATCAATGATATGTTAGTGCTCCCTCCCAACCTGGAGAGCCATCTCTTCCCTTTCATCTAAGGGAGTTATTTCCACGATCCCCAATTTGTCTCATAAGTATGAAAACTTTATTTTGGATAGAGGCTTTGTCAAGATATTTGTTGTCTGCTCATCTGTGGGGATATACTAGAGATTGACCTCTCCTTCTTGGAATTTATCTCAAATAGTATTTGATATCAATGTATTGTGAACGTTAATGAATGAATGGGTGTTCTAATAGCCTTATACAACTCTGATTGTCCCAGTGTATTATGGTCGAATATGGAATGTGATCAAATAATCTAGAAATCAACTTTCTCATCCATACTGCTTTTATACATGCTTGACATGCTGTGATATATTTTGCTTTTGTTGTGTTGAGTGTGACATAACTCTGTTTTTTGCTTCCCCAAGATATCATAGCGGAGACGAAGCTGAAAAACATCCCTGAAGTACTCCTTCTATCTTATGCACTTCCTGCCCAATCTGAATATGGGAATCCATGAAGTTATATATCATTAGATGCAGTATATCTTAAACCATAGTTTAGTGTCCCATGAAGATATCTTAGAACATGCTTTGCAACTATCCAATTCTCATGTATGGGCTCCACTTGGAACTAGCTTAGTGTGTTTACGACAAGCCAAATGTCTGGTCGAGTATTTACTAAACACATCAATGACCCAATCAATTGTCGATATAGGGATGGGTGTAATGGATCAGAATATGACTCTCTTAATTTTCTTATATTTGCGGTCATATGAGTGTCCACAGATTTGCAATCCATCATTCCAAACTTCTGCAGAATATTTACTACATACTTTCCTTGTATAAGGAATACTTCACCATGCTTCTTCCATACTTCTAATCCCAAGTAATAATGCATGAGACCAAGATATTTCATATCGAACTCAGAAGCTACTTCCTTTTTACATTGGATGATGAGAGATTCTTCACTTGTTGTTGGCCCTTGACCAAGTTTTGGAGATCCTTGGTCACGTTTGACCTATTTTGGGACTTCGACAGGTTGGTTGATGGTAGAGTGCAAGTCGAAGCATAGATCATTGGATCTCGGCCCCTTTTTAGGGCATATTTGGGATTAGGGTTTTTGTAACGGGTATGGGATGTCGGCCCATGGGTTTACCCATGCTTAGGCCCATTTTGTAATGTATAAATAGAAATCTAGGCGATATAAGAGGAGCAAGGGTGCTAAGTCCTAGAGTTTTGTCTATGTGATTGCAGAGGCTTTGTGCATACTATGTGTTAATTCTTGCAGAGCTAAGTGCAAGTGATTGTAAGAAGGCTATGTGCTTAAACCTATCTCGGGGAAAGAGGATCTAGCGAGGTGCACGAAGATATCCTATCCTAGGTGGAGTGGGTTCATGTGGTTTTGTTCTTGTAAGAAGCTTGATAGAAGAGATTAAAGAAGAGAAGTGTTGGTGGATGTATCCCCACACTGGGGTGAATCATGTATATCATGTGTTATGGTTGCTTTGTGCATTCTCGTTATTGTCTTGTGTATATAATTAAAGCTTAGTGAAGTAGTGAATGTTTAAATGCATCTAGTATGATAGATTAAATGCTTAGTGATGTGAGTGAATGTTAGATATGATATGTTTCCCTGTGATAAGTTCTTAGAGGTGTTAGATATGGTTGAAAATTGCATTGTTTTGTAATTAGGGTTTGGATCTGCGATGTGGATAAGGGATAAAAACCGACGAATTTTAACTGCTAAGTGTTTTTTTAGAGTGGTGTAATCACAAATCTGTGTCCTAGCTAGGTTGTAGACATTTGAGTCCTGCAACCACCCCTGCCTCTATCTCGGGTGAGACTTCATCTGCTTCGCAGGTGTTGCCGAAAGGGCTGGTAGTTAGCATTTTTTTTTTTCATTGTTGAAGAATTGAACCCTGGGTCTGCTCCTATGCCAACAAATGGTTCTGTTGTCTGGACCTGAAACTGTGATTGTTGGGAATTGAAGAAAATAAATCTCTATGCATCGATATGCTACTTTAGTGGACAATATTCTACTTGACTTGCAAAGCTCTATTCTCAGAAGAGAATTCTGATCTGAAGAAAAGAGTTAAGACCTTGAATCTTTGTGCTCTAAGAAAGGTAAGATAAGTGAAATTTTTTGTTTCGAAAGAATGAATCTAGGTATGTTTGATAAATTTTGTCCTAGTCAGAAAACTAGGGTGCAGCTAGAAGAAAGAATATTCGATATGAATTGATCTGATAGAAATAATGAAAGGTATATTATCCCTATTCATAAAAGGAATGTTTGGACTAACAAATGGATGCAAGATCCTAAAAATATTTTTTTGGAGGTTAGTTACTTTGATCCCAGTGCGCAGTACAGGAAAGGTTGAGGATCGTTTAAAATAAAGAGAGGGTTAAATCTTTGCCATAGTTACAGAATACCGAGACATATTGGTAAGGAATTCCCGGGTAGAGGTCCTAGTTGTATTTGTTGTAAATCTATGGAGCATGAATTTTTGGATTTCCCTAGAATGAATGAAAATGTTGAAAAGATGAATATGAGATAAGAAAACTATGAGACAAGCCAATAAACTAAGAATATGATAGAACCCTAGAAATAGTCAGAGACGATATTACTACATATGAAAGAAACCTTGAATGATCATAGAGATATCAACTTATTAGAGGTCTTAAGAGAGAAAGAGTACATAGAAACAAGAATATGAGACTTTGACATAGACTGTGTTCTGGATGAGGAAACACAGGTGAATATCATGACAAAAAGAACTTGGGAAATTTTGTGAAAGCATACTATGGTTCCTTCATTAGGAGGAACAAGATTATTTAAAGGAAATATGATAACCCTATGTGGAAGACATACGTAGACATATATGAGTGATCATGGCTCTTCGATAGAAGAAGAATTTGAGATTTTTAAATTTGTTAAGAACAATGCCCCATTTGCTATCTTGTTAGGAAAATCCTGGATTGAGAAAGATCATGTACGAAGGAAACAAGAAGAGGAGGATCTAGAACAGAAAAAGCATGAACTAAGAGATTGCATGGCTAGGAGAATAATGAACTTACTGCAAGAACAAGAGAACCAGTTGAAGCTACTAAAGACCAAATATATGGGCGTCGAAGTTGAAAAGACACGGGAAGATTTGAGACACCTGTCTGTACAAGAGAGTAGAGCACCTACCCCAGAAAGAGAAGAAGTATTACACTTGAACCCTATGAAAGAACCTCCACAGTGTGAAGTTATCATTCCAAGAGGATATAAGAATGATAATGGAAAGAGGAAACCAATGATTCATCTCAGAGGAAAGAAGGCTAGAAAGCTCAGTAAGAAGAGAGCAAAGTTAGAAAAATTGCAAGAAGTTCTAGGGAAGACTTCGCAGAAGGAAGGCTTCCAGAACTTCAACTCTGTCGAAATATCAGTATAACACAGATTGAAACATCACCATGGTGAATCAATATGACCATTGGAGGTGTCCCAACTATTAGAATGACGCTGTAGAATAGATAGAAACACAGTTATTTCTGGTACATTGTCCCTTGGACTGTTGTGACCATGCCATAACGGATGGAACTGAATTGATTGAAGTATTCATGCCCATTGGAAGAGTCTTTTATGATAATATATATTTATCTCGTCGAGCGTTGCACTGATAAAACTTTTTTCCAATTGTGATTATCTGAGCCGACAGAGAACTAGTTGATTTTGCGCAATGATCATTGAGACTTTGCCATCCATTCTGTTACATTGAGTATTGTTCACCGACCTGAGATATCAGATCTCGAGTGTGCATGTCATATGAAATTAGTTGAGAAGAAAAATTTGTCAAAGAGATTATAATATACCTAATGGCCGAGAAGGTGATGTCCACAGGAAACCAAGCCTCATCGACGAGAGGATTGAAATCCTCCCTGTCGACTACGCGTGAATATGGACCATCCCGAGCCGCAGTCGAGAAAAGAACCAAGCATCGTGATGACTTGGTGAATGCGAAGCTAATCCCATCCATCCTACCCAACTACATCCCACCTTTGGCCAATGTGGTGAGTCACAACAACATCTCGAGAGACTTTGACTACAGAGTCATCACTACGTACCTACCAAAGGGAATACAAGCAGTTAGACCACAGTTGGAGAGGATTCCAACCTTTAATATCAGTGACTATAACCTAGGAGACCGCGAGAGCTATGGCATGCTCGCACCTCACAAATATTTGACCAAGACCAAGTGGAATAATTCAAAGATCATCCCCTAGTCTTGGACTATGGACATCGCGAGGTCCATTGTCTTGAACGTGATGAAGATACCAAATGTTGGAAGGAATCAGGAAGTTAACACATGCGTTAAACTCCTGTTATTATGCTTCCATGGCAGGTATCTATGGCTAGAAAAATGCATCGTCATCGATCTGGCGTTGATCCATAGGATCACTAGATTAAGAATGTTGGGACCATACCCACAAGAATTTTATCCAATCAAGGTTGTAGATCCTTCCTTAGCGCATAAGATCAAAGAAACCTACGACGATGTAGAGAAGGGGACACGAGGCTACAAAGTAGCCTCCATTAAAAATGGCATAGTGCACCTTGCTTTCCAGTTCATTAGTGGTAAGCTAGTCCAAGAGAATAGACCCATGAAGGTCACAGGTTTTGTCATTAACCTTGCAAGAAAATGCATGGAAGGACTACATATGAACTGGGCCAATTACCTACTCAATCAGTTAGAAATGGATTGTCATGAAGCTCAAGATTAGGGCTATGAGTTCCATTTTAGTTGGTTGTTGATCCTTATCACATTCAGTACTTGGGAGATGCTGGAAGGTGTTACCTTCCCTGACATTGAGTCATTTGAGACACTAGTTGTGAATTTCACCACTCTGGTATTCGAGCGATATGGGGAAGCAATGGAAGTCAAACACAATATTCCATACCTACTACCTGCATTAGAAGATGGCTATTGAGTCTTTCCCTCGTATGATGTTGAATACCCTAGATAGGTTCATGCCCCTTATGAAGTTCTACGCATATAGGAATTTTATTTATATCACTCTGCGTGCAGATGAAAGTAAAGAAAATATTTAATCCTACTACAAGCTCACAGAGGAGGACTTGGAATAAATCACTAAGGAATGGCCTATAGAGTTCCTTATACCAGTGAACCAGGCCAAACTTTCCAACCGCGACCTCATTGGAAATCCGATGGTTACTCATGAAGAGTATGATACACCCAACAGTAGCAGGAAGAAAAAGAAGGAAGATGTATAGGAAATACACAACACATCAGATGAAACTGAATCAAATTCACCTAGTAGAGGAGGTGGTGACGAAGTAGACAAAGAAGAGAATAATGGGAAAGAAGATAAAGAAAAGTAGGGAGAAGTAACAACACCACAGAATCCCCCTGATGGCACAGAGACATCTAGAAAAAGAAAGGTTTCCCCCATGAAACCTACATCGTGAAATAATTCAAACACTAGTAATCCAAAGTTGCAGACTATACTCATGGTCGATGACTTCGACTTCATCATCGCAATTGTATCAGATGCCTTGGAAGATATGTTTCAGAAAAGCGAAGCCAAACAAGAACCCATGTATGAAAGAGTTGATGAATAACTGAGAGGCGTACAACAATCCATTCACTCCACCCACGCAGTGTCCACTGTGCTCATGCCATCAGAAGAAATATAGTTGGGATATGATCTTTCCCAACTTCACAGAATAGCTGATATGACCGAAGATCGCCTTCGTCGTGTGCAGGAAGAAAATTAACAGGCCATAGTGGCCCTCAAGCAAGCACAAGAGGAAGTCATAGAACAATGTTCAGTTGCGTAACAAGAGAAGGGAAACCTCCAAATCAAGTTCGAAGAGGATAAAACATAGATCCAGAAAGAGAAAGAAAAGTTGTTCATGGAGAAAGTTGGAGTTAAAGAAGTAGTCAACATAACACTTTGCTTTGTGACAGGCTTGGAATAGATAGAAGAAGACCCAATGGAGAGTCAAGTAATGAATATTTTTGCATCCATCCAACAAATTCAACAGAGAGTAGTAGTCCCAATCACTCTGCAGGAAGTGCGAGACTAGTGAGAAGAAACCATTTGAAGCGCAACCCAAAGAATCAAGGCATTAGCCTTGGAATGTAAACAACATAGTAGTCGAAGTGTGCAAAATTATGAGTGCCTTACAGAGGACCCTGAACTAAAGACAATGGAGTTGCATATTTAAGAAGAAAAGAAGCAAGAAACAACAGTACAAGAACAGTTGAAGCACTTGTTAGCAACCAAGAAAATGAAAATATCCCAAGAACAGTGCACAGCTCTGCAACATGTCCATGCCATACAAAGAAAATTCATGGAAGTGTCTCAGAAGCTCCAGCTAGTCTAGGATGTAGCCTGCCTACTTTTTGAGGATATTGAAGGCCGAGGAGTAGAGCTGGAACAAGTAGTCACTTCGATAGAGAATCTCTTAGAGGGACCTATGAACGAGGTAGTTATTCAAGAGCTCGTCGAGGAGGAATCCTTGGCGAAGGAGTAGGTCGAAGCAGCTCGAGCCAAGCTTGAGGCATTTGAGGTAGAGTTACCTAGAGCAGAGTGACTTGGGAAAAGTCACAAGTGAGTGTTGGGGGCATGTTTGTGCTTGACCAATTTTTGGAGATCCTTGGTCATGTTTGACTTATTTTTGGAATTCGACAGGCTGGCCAAAGGCAGAGCACAAATTGAAGCAAAGATCGCGGGATCTCGACCCTTTTTAGGGAATCTTTGGAATTAGGGTTTATGTAACAGGTATGGGATGTCGGTCCATGGGTTTACCAATGCTTAGGCCAATTTTTTAATGTATAAATAGAAATCTAGGCGATGTAAGAGGAGCAAGGGTGCTAAGTGCTAGATTTTTATCTATGTGATTGCATAGGATTTCTGCATACTATGTGTTAAGACTTGCAGAGCTAAGTGCAAGTGATTGTAAGAAGGCTTTGTACTTGAACCTAGCTCGAGGAAGGAGGATATGGAAAAGTGGGAAAAAATCTCCTATCCTATGCGGAGTGAGTTTCTGTGGCTCTGTGCTTGTAAGAAGCTTGACAGAAGAGAATAAATCAGAGAAGAGTTGGTGGACGCAACCCCATAATGGGGTGAACCACATATATCCTATGTTATGGTTGCTTTGCGCATTCTGGTTATTGTCTTGCGTATATAATTTAACCTTATGCAGTAGTGAATGATTAGATGCATATGGTATGATAGATTAAATGCTTAGTGATGTGAATGAATTCTAGATCTTATCTCTTTCCCTATGCTAAGTGCTTACAGGTGTTAGATCTGGTTGAATATTGCGTTGTTATGTAATTAGGGTTTGGATCTGTGATGTGGATAAGGGTTGAATACTAATGAATGTTAACTGCTAATTTCTTTTTTATAGTGGTGTAATCACAGATTTTTGTCCCAGCAAGGTTGTAGACATTTGATTCCTGCAACCACCCCTGCCTCTACCTCAGGTGAGACTTCATCTGCTTCGCAGGTATTGCCGAAAGGGCCAGTAGTTACGGTTTTGTTGGTGTGATGTTGAAGCGTTGAACCTTGGGTCTGGCCCTATGCCAACACCTATCAAGAATACAACATCAACATATTGTAGTAGAATCATAGGTGCATTGTTCACGAATTTGTAGTAAAGATTTGGATCTGCATGAATTTTGGAGAAACCAAGTCTCATTAAGTAACTGTCTATTCTAGCATACCAAGATCTTGGAGCTTTCTTGAGTCCATATAAATCTTTCTTTAGTCTACAAACATGAGTGTCTCTGGAATGTACTTCAAACCCTTGAGTTTGTTCAATGTATACTTCTTCTTCGATTGCTCCATTGAGGAAAGTTGTTTTTACATCCATCTGATGTAAACTCCATACCATGGAAGTAGTAAGAGACATAATAGTTATAATGGAAGTATATCTAGAAACATGAGTGAATGTTTTGTCATAGTCTTCTCCCTCCTTCTCAGAGAACCCTCTAGCTACGAACCTTTCTTTATATTTTTCCATGTATTCGTCTGTTGCATGTTTGATCTTATAGACCCATTTTGAAGTTACTACTGATATTTCTTTAGGTCTAGGTACAATTTACCATACATCATTTTTCATGATTGAATGGTGTGATTCTGTCATGGTTGATCCTCATTATTTCTTTTGAGTTGCCTCTTCAAACGTGGTAGGTTTTTCGTCTAGAATATTTGTCATGCATGATGCATAGTTGGAGAATATCTTGGGCTTCTTGCTTTTTCTGAAGGTCCCACTTGGGGCCTTGAGTCTTTCTACTTCTTGTAGGGTATCTTCAAGCCAAGTTGGTTGTTTCTTTTTTTGGGTACAGTTTCTGAGTCAATGGTCTCACATCGTTGCATCGGATGATCAAGTTGTTATGCTTATTCATTCTGAATCTTTGGAGGACATGTGCTTTCTTCAATAGGATCTTCATACTCTTCTTCTTTTATAGTTTCTTCTATGGATTTCTTGAAATACATCTTTTCATTGAAGGTTACGTCTCTGTTGACTTCAATCTTATGTTGTTCTAGAATATAGATTCTATAAGCCTTGGATATCCTACGAATATGCCCTTCTTTCATGAGGGTTCTAATTTATTCATTTTATCTTTGGGAATATGTAAGTAAACAGGGCATCCAAAGATTCTAATTTTTCCAAATTAGGTTTATTTCCTAAGAAGAATTCTTCTGGAGTCATATCTTTCAATATGTGGTGAGGACTTATGTTCTTAACATATATTGTTGTCATGGTTGCTTCTCCCCATAGATACATATATAAACCTTGATCGTTCAATAGTTCCTTCACAATTTCTTCAATAGATTTGTTCTTCCTATCTTCTACACCATTTTTTTGAGGATTATGAGGAACTGTTAGCTCCCTCATAATCCCTTCCAATTTGCAAAAGGAAACAAATTCCTTGAATGTATATTCTCCTCCATTATCTGTTCTTAGGATCTTTGTTTTCTTGTTTGTGAGGTTCTCTATCTCTGCTTTAAATTCTTGAAACTGGTTGAATACTACGTCCTTTGTATTCAATAGATATAACCAAGTATTTCTTGAGTAATCATCTATGAAGATTACATAGTAAATATAAACTCCTATAGATTTGACTGGCATCGAACAACAAGCATTTGAATGTATTAGATCTATAATTTCCTTAGATCTATTCTTGTTGCTTGATAATGGTTTCTTGACATTCTTACCAAGAGCACATCCTTTGCAAATTCCTTCATGTGTAGACTGTAGTTCTGGTATTCCTTCAACCATCCTTTTGAGGAAGGGTAATTCTTTATATTTGATATGAGCATACCTTCTATGACAAAGTTCATTGGGATTGACTTCATCATGTAAAAGGGCTTCATCATTTCGTTCTAGTAGTCTGTATAGTCTCCTTCACGGGTTCCAATAACTCTAGCATTCTCTATGTTGGAGTCTCTATGCCAAGATAACACTTTTCCATATACAAAATCCATTATGTTTCCTTTGTCTTCTAGGCAATATATGGATACAAGATTATTCTCTAAACCAGTTACATATAATACATTTCTCAAATGAACATTGTTACCTGTTTTCAACTTGACGGAGGCTTGACCAATTCCTTCGATTGGGTAAGTGTTTTTGTCTCCAAGCTCTACCTTGTATGATGTCTTCTTTTCATTTAGATTGGAGAGTCTAGCTTGATATCCTGTCATATTCCTAGAAGCTTCATTGTCAATTATCCACATGTCATATTCAAGCATTCCTATGAGTGTTGGGTAGTGTAGATGACTTGTCTTTTCATTCATGACTTTGGTTGACTGATGATTGGTCAATCTTTGACCCAAAATTTCAACCTCAATGTTTCTACCTTTCGAGAGTTCCAAGAGGTGAGTTTTAATAAGGAGCACTTGAATATATTCTCCATGAGTAAGGTGTTCCATCATAAGGTGTTGGATAAGGGTTTTAGGGTTTCTCCAATTGCACGTGCTAGTAACCCTAGTGACAATTCTTTAGTAACTGCACCTACTAGAAACCCTAGTGGTATTTCTTCAATGAGCTTAATATCCTTATAGATTAGCTCCCTTCTAGTTGTTACACTGAATGAAGGATGTGTGGGCCCATAACCTGTTAGAATATTGGATGTGCTTGTTTAACCATAGACAATATAGCAATATTTTCACCCAACCATAGGCACTAATGCCACCCCCGAGCACCTTGATCTTGACAGAGAGAAGAATTATGCTAGTATATCAATAGCCAACCAAGGATCATGCACCAAGCAAAAATAACCAAGAATGATCAGAGGGTCCAACCCAGAAAGACCGAGAATATAGATTTCAGAACTGGCAGCAACAACTTCTCCCAAGACTTTCTCACAAACTGGCCTTCTGTAGTGTGCACAAGTGTGCTTCTGCAATTCTGAGAAGTTTGGCTAAAATGAAGGCTGACCTCCTATATTTATACTACTTGGGTCGACTTATGATTCTGGGTGCTAATTATTTAGTATATAATATTTCCTTTAGTCAACTTCTCTTCTAGGGTTATATCAAAATATTTTCTTTCTTTCAGAATATTCTAATCTTGTTAGAGGTCACAAATGGAGTTTAATACGTCCCGCAGCTACCATAATATCAACAAATTCTTCTCGGAATAGAAATTTTTACAACGAGAGGATACAAACAAATGTGTTGCTAGTTTCAAAACAAATAAGATAATATTAATGTTTCCATACATGTACATAATGTAAATACAAAATTTTTATACAAAGTTTTAACAACAATCAAGTTTGAATAACATCAACCAACGTAGTAAGTTTTGAGATCTTTTTATGAATTCTAGAGTGTAATAATAACAATGATATCTTTTGACGATGACTTTCAACCAGGGCTTACCCATATAGTCTTATGAACTAAATGTTATTATATTTTACGATAGAGGGTCGTGGGGTAGCGACCCTGTTCACTGTTATAATAAAAGAAAACGAGAAAAGATCATAGTGTTTAACTTATAAAACGATTTGGGCCACGGTTTGACTAGGAAGGAACCACAAGCAATTATAGGCTTGAAGACTCAAATCCAACCTAGAATAAAACACAATAACCCTCAAGCCCAAGCATTAAATCTAAAGGTTTTTCACCTAACTTACAATGGAACCATAAACACGGTGGAATCCTGGGAAGAAAATGCATATAGAGGCTCAACTTTCATACATTTTCAACCCTTAAATAGAGAAAATAAACATGAGTTTTGTTACATTAAACCTCTCAATTATTACATTGCACCAGACAAAGAATACATCTACATAATACTTCTCACAAAGAACATAAGAAACATAACATTTACTCACCCTTGCGCATAGAGAAACCCAGATTTGCGTTGCCTCCTTCCATCACTCACTAGAGTCAAGATTTACCAAAATCACCACTCGAATACAATGCAGAGGAAAAATTGTGTTACATGACTAAATGGGCAACTACGAAGACCAAAGGTTACCTCGAGGCCCTTGCTAGAGGATTAAAAGAGGTTGGTATGCCCCTTACCTCTTCCATGTGAATTCGAGGGAAGTGGCAAGCCTATATTGGGAATTTTCACCAAAGTGCCACTTCTTGAGGGTACTAGACAAGATTCATCTTTAATGGGTCAACCATAAGTAAATGTCTACAAACTAGCACAAAGTAGGCCCATCCACCACAAAAAAAAAAATGAACCACTTAAATGATGGGTTATGTTTAATCCTAGAGCCAACCCTAGATCGCGAAGACCACGCTAACAATTGATTAGGATTACCAATGTTTAAGTATAGGTACATCATTATCTCCTCTTGTTTAAACATTTTCACTGCACTATGATAAAGTAATATGTTTTTATGGGTAAAACTGAATCCTAGCACTTAGGACTTATGTTTCCTAGCTTAACACTATGTCTGCAATGGGTTGATCTTGTGTCCATGATTTAGAGTGCTCATATATTGTATGACGTAGTCTATTACACGATTTAATATGGATATCATGTCTTGACATATACCTAGTGGTTATTCTAAGGGCTATGAGAATCATGGTCACAAAATTATTCAATACAAATAAGTGCATGATTATAATCCAATAACGAAGCTATGATGAAATATAACAGTAGGAGACATATGGAATTTAAATCTCCTTCGACCTTTAAGAGGGATAATGAAAGAGAAGTAAAATTGCTATGCATATACAATAAAGGAATAACATATATATAATGGATTATCTCTGTGTCACAAACAATTTTGGAGATTCAGGGGATTTTAGTGTTCCCTATCAATTTTTTTTTTGTGAAATTTTGGGTACATTACATAGTTGATGTGGCTAATAAAGGAAATTTATTGTCTTGAATGGACTGGCACAATAGAGCTAAATTACAATGAATTAGCTACATGGAAAACAGGTTCATTCATTTGAGTGGTGGAGCCAAAGATTGGTCGAGTTGTCTCATCTCATTAATATTCAATGAAAGAGTTTTGGTATCTAATATATTAGGTTAATATGTTATTAAATTTAAGCATTTGAAAATTATAATTCTTGTAAATTAGAAGTTGTGGATCACCATTCACATTGGTATTGAAAATGTCTTGGAATTATTGAAGTTAATTATCATATTAAGTCTAGCCAACTAAATATGAAGTGTAGTGTGTTTTTTTGTTAGAATTGGATACTTTGAAAAATCACAGGTTGGTGAGTATGAAAAATACAAGACAATGGCATTGAATACAAACAAGGAACAATGAAGATGGAGAGGCAAATCCAAATCAATATGAAGTGTAGTGTGTTTTTTGTTAGAATTGGCTATTTTGACAAATCACACGTGGGTGAGTATGAAAACTCCAAGACAATGACATTGAATACAAAGAAGGAACAATCAAGATGGAGAGGCAAAGAAAATTGATAGTAATGAGATGAGAATGATCTTAATGTTGTAATGGTATTATATATTGGGAATATTATTAAACTTTGTGTTGATGTAAAACATTTTAGATGCTTGTTGTACTTGAATTAATGTTGCATAGGCAATGCAGGAGGTGCATGATTGGTTGTACCCGACACCCAAGAGTTTTTTTCTCCAAGTTGTATTGCCTCATTATAGGCAAGTTAGTTCCCCATGTTTGTTGTAAGCCCTCCATTCATGAATACGTGTTGTGATGCAGATTCTCACATAGTTATCCTCTTATTCTTAGAGAGGATGTGGAGTCAGAGAAATTGAGTCTTAGATTCAGGGAGAAATGTTAGATGAATTTATCTCACAATGTAATGGACCAATATATAATTAAGGGAGAGTTTAACATTGATGAACCATGTAGCTTAAAACAATTCCTAGAGGACTAGTGGTTACATTGATTGTTTGCAGTGAAATGTTTTTTGGAGGTACAAAACTAAAGAAGATGCAAGTTTGAAACAATTTCAAAGAAGAGTCCCATAGTAAAGAAATCCTAATCAAGGAGAAGAAGTTTAAGTATTGTTCGAGCAATGAAGATAACAATGCATGTGGAAGTGTTGTAGCAACAACAAAAAATCAAATGATGGTGGAACATGTGTTTATTACAAGTAGTCATTAAGGGCGTGTGTTAGAATATATAATAACTACTTGTATTATGTGTGCTCATATATTTGGATGTGATTATTATTGGTTATCTACATAGAGAGTATAGTTAGATCTAGATAGTTGTGAGAGAGATTCTCTCCAACAAAGAGTCCTAAAATGGTGTGAGGTTGAGATATTTGCTCAACCATGAATATTTCATCATGTTGTATTTATATGCATTTTTACATTAATTCAAGAGTGATTGCATCATATTATATTTATATGCATATTTAAATTAATTTAATAGTGTGTTTGATGTATTGTTTGTGTGTTTTACTCTACTCTCCCCTTTTAATAACAAATTGGTCAAATTTTGAAAAAGTTAGAAAATAATTATTATGTAAATGTGTTCAAGAAAATGATGGTAAAAATTATTCAAAACATGCACTGGGATCTGAATCCACTTATACCAAAAATGGATCCAATACAAAATACAAAAAAATCCTAAGAATCTGATACATATGTGAGATCCCGAGATTATGAGATTATTTGAAGAACAAAAATGGCTACTTGATCTAGGTTTAGACACTTTGTCCTTTGTACCTATATTTATTCAAACAAATTTTACAACAGTTAACGTTGTTGTGTATGCATCTGTGTGTGTGTGTGTGTGTGTG
>ML804606.1:26725-54724 GCA_009831015.1 Picea engelmannii | reverse complement strand
CATCTTATTAATAGAATGGATAGATTTGGATACATTTCCATTTCAAATTGAATATCTCTCATCCTATATGAAATTATTAATGGGAGTGGGTAGATGAGTAAAAGGAGGAGGAAGAATGGATTAGCATAAGGAAATACAACTATCCAAAATTCAAATTGACATTGGCATCATGAGAATTATCATCAAACTACCAATCGTTTGACATTGCATGCATTCCATACCATCTTAATGTGAAGTCCAGTTCAAGTCCAATTTTTTCTTTGAAACAATTGATCAACAAAAGAATTGTAAGGCCTCTCAATACATATTTGTACATAAAAATTTAGATGTAAAGGACTAGAATAGATAGCTATATCAATGGTCAGTATGAAATATGTTTCTCTTCTTTCCTATCAAGATCTTATTTGCTTTCAACATTATATAGATCTTATTTGTTTTCAACATTATGACTCAAGAGAAACGAGGAATAGGATCTTACCAATTAGAAGTTAATTTCAATTTCGATGAGTTCAAAATACAAATGTAAAATATTAAGGACTCAATTATATAAAAAACGGTATCAAATCAAATTTTGTTTCAAAATCTACATTACCATCTCTATTTTATTATGCTTGAATATGTTACTCTTCTTTCATCAACCATCGAAGAAATTGTTGGCCCTCTTGGGTGATAATTCGTACATTTCAGTTGAACAAATGAATTTAAAGGTTTGTTTATGTTAAATATAACCACCAATTAAAAACTAGTATGCAACGGAAACAATTCAGAAGAAATAGATCAAACAAGAAAACACGAAGGTTACGTGTTTCTCCCAACTCCGGGATACGTTCACCAAGTAGGTACCGATTCTCTTATTGTTCAAAGAATGAAGATTGCAATAAGCTCACTCTAGTCATATCACACTTTCATCCTCTGCGAGCATACACAAATTTATAATAATCTACAAAAAAAAAAATGATTTATTGAATGTAGTCATATCCAAATCTAACTTAGTCTCATTAGTTACAACAAACACCGAATTATAGGATCTAAAATCCTAATCCTGGAGGAATTCATTGTCACCAAATTCCAACAATCTCCATCTTTACAACAATTAACCTAATACCTTTCTCCTTCTACTGTTAATCACCTTTTCTTCAAGACAAAAGAAGCCAAGCACCATTGTACCTTCTAAAAAATACTATTTTTGTGAACATGTATGTGCAGTTCTCTTTTGTATGAACTTTTTCAAGAGAGACTCAACATTCATCAACAACATGTATTACAAAATGGTACTTGATAGGAATATGTTTTGTTTTACTATGGTAGGATGGATTCTTAGACAAGTGAATAAAACTTTGACTATCACAAAGTAACTTTACTTTGTCCTGCATCCTTCCAAACTCACCAAACAAACCCTTCAACCAAAGTGTCTCTTTGCAAGCATGTGAAGCAACTACGTATTCTAATTTTGTAGTGGATAAAGAAACAATGTTTTGTAGATTTGACATCCAACCAATATGATGCAGGAGCATCACCTTCAAATTCAAAACACAAGCATGGAAGCAAAGGAACGACATCTCAACAAATGATATAATTTCAAATCAGAAATTAACTCAGAATTAAATCGCGTTGTTGAAATATTTTGTAAAAAACATTTTAAATATGTAACTTGTTTGTAAAGTCTTATGGACTGTAAGGGATTGCAGATATGGAGTGTTGACTCCATATTGCAATAAATAGTAGGTATTGTAATAGGAAAAAGTAGGTAACAACTTTGAATTGATAGAATAGATTTTAGATAGGACAAGAGAGCTTGTAGAGCGAGTCCTTAGATAGTTTTTTCATTGTTGTATTGTAGTAGATAGACAGAGTAGAAAGAATGAGATAGAGATCTGAGAGATTAGTAGAGTAGATTAGAGTAGAAGAAACACTATGTAATTTGTTTTCATGAATGAATAGAACGGACATAATTGTCCCAAATCCTTGGACTATGTTCATTTGATGTATGATTGAATGAGTGTGATATTCTATTTGTTTGGTTATTTTCATTTTTGTTCATGTATGATTGTTTGAGAGATTGACTGTATGAAGTCGTGACAAAAATGGATGAGTTTCAATTGTTTCATTCTGGCACTCGTATGCAAGGTGTGCATCTCGAAGACAAGGAGTGTGTCGAATGAGTCCTAGAGTGGCTTAGAGAAGTTCATAGAGCATAAGAGAAACTTAGACCAGGTGCAAGGTGTGCACAGTGTCAATGAGCATTCAAGTTTCAAAGAACCAACGCAGATGAATGTTAGGTGGGCAAGAAGAATTATTTCCAAGAAATCCTTCGATTTGAGTTATCTAAATCTTGAGAACGCAAGGTGTGCATGGGAGATCAAAATCCTTTTAAGGACTGAAGCTCAGAAAAGATAACACTTTTCCTAAGTGTTGAGGATATCTTAGAGTCGAAATCATAGAAAGAACAAAGGTTTGAAACCTTTGAAGATTGATAAATCTTCCAAGCAGGGAGATATCATAAGCTAAGCAGGAGGAGTGGCCATGATCATTGGATCACAGTGAAGAAGATCAAAAATAGTTGGATCATAGGAAGGTGAAAGAACCTTAGGACTTCGTAGCACAAAGGAGAGAGAATTTATAGAGGTTAAACTTTGATATTTCCGGAGCTCGAAGAGTATGAAATCTGAAGTAGAATCTTAGTCGTCCGATCGCAAGAGAGGATCTGAGTTGTCGTATTTTCCGGGGTGAACTCTGAGCGTCGGATCGCCAGAGAGGATCTATACCATCAAATATTCTAAAGTCTAGGAGGAAGCAAGTTTTAAATTTGAAACACCCTAGGTGTAGAGATTCGAAGAGCTGGGGTGAATTTGTATCGCTAATCCAGGAGGTTACGTGTCGATAGGCCGAAGGATCCAGAGGAAGGTAGAGGTTGAAGCGTTGAAACATCCGAAGTCCGAGTACCCAAAGAGACGAGAACCATCAATTTGTGAGGAGACACTTAGAAGCATATCTCAACTCTGAGAAAGTTGAAGTGGGTTTTTTAGTTTGAGAACTAATATTGTCGGAGTGCGAAGACCCGAAGTAAGATTTGGACCATGAGATATAAGGGAGACATGGAGCGAATCCGTGAACTCTGGGTAAATTCCCGAAGTGATTTGTAGTTGATGGATCTAAGAGGGACGTGGTGTATATCCATGCATTCCAGGTAAAGAACAAAAGAAATCCTTGATTTTTAGATCAAGAAAACATGCATCAATGGATCACAGACTCCCGGTCAAATCCATCGGGGAAAAGAAACTTTGAGATTTGATATTTCAGAAGTCCGGTGACCCAAAGGAGATATCGATTTTCGATCAAGAAGAGGGTCATAAGACCATTGATCTGTGTTGAAAGGTCAAACATCCATAGTGGGAGTAGAACCATTGATCGAGCAGGACAGGTGTCCACAGATTGTCAATTCCGAAATATTGTTATAGAGGAAGATGGGTTTGAGATTCTGAATTTCTGATGTCCGAAATTGCAAAGAGATCTAGAACGTTGATTCAAAGGAAGAAAATCTAGTCTGTAGATTCGAAGGGCACAAATATGATCATCAATTTAGACATTATTGTCAATATCGTGAGATAGGCGATCTCATATTATTGCAAGGACATAAATTGCGAGGAGTTTAAGATATCAAAGGCGTACCACAATTCAAACTGTGGTTCCATCAAGGGGACAAGTGGAAGTCATAGGAGCATTGTGGGCTCAAAATTAGTTTAACTCCAAACTTCTTTTGGGTTCCCCCACAATCGCGTGGTCACCGCCCAAGGTCACATTCAAGAGAGGGATTATCTAAAAGGAGTTATCACTCAACACTCTGAGATTTCACAGTAAAGCGAAAGTGAAGGTTGCGGGTTCTATCGGACCTTCATCAAGAAGTTGAAAGGGCATGTGTCTTGATACATAAGGGAACCATTAAGGTTTCAGAGATTCATCAGATTCAAGAATCGAAGATCCTTTGACCGAGAGGTCATGCAACCCTATAGAGAGTAGGGGGGCTACATCATAATAGCTCCACCTACAAGAGTAAAATTGTACTATGAAGTCAACCTTCTCTTTTCCAAATCACCTGTAAAATCAACATCAACATATCCACACACTAATTCAAAACAACTTTTATAAGTGATACAGTAATCACTTGGGCCTCTCAAATACCGAAGCACCCATTTCACTGCAGGTGAGTGCTCTTTACCTGGATTTTCCATATACCTGCTGAGAACCCAAACTGCATGTGAAATATCTAGACTTGTACTAACCATCACATACATTAGACTTTGTACTTCATTATCATATGGTATTCGAGAGATATATTCCTTTTCATCTTTTGTACTAGGACATAAAATTGAATAAATCTTAAAATGGGAAGCCAAAGGGACTGAAACTGGTTTCACATCATTCATACGAAACCTCAAAAGTATCTTCTCAAAATAATTTTGTTGTGACAACCAAATATTACCATTCCTCTTATCTATGAATATCTCCATGCCCAAAATCTGCCTTGCTACTCATAGATCTTTCATATCGAACATCTTAGCCATATGAGCCTTTAACCTGTTGATCTCAGTTATGATTTTTCTTGCTAAAATCATATTGTCAACATACAACCATTATTCAATTTATTAAAGTAGACACAATGATCATACTCACCCCTTGTATAATTTTATCTCACCATGAAATAGTCAAATTTCTTGTACCATTGTCTGAGCGACTGCCTCAGACCATACAATGATTTCTTGAGCCTGCAAACAAATTTCTTATTGTGATTCTGAATGAACCCTTCAGGTTGTTCCATGTAAATCTCCTCATCCAAATCTCTATGTAAGAAAGCATCCTTAACATCTAGCTATCCCAACTCCAAATCAAGTAATACAACCAATGCTAACACACTTTGAATTGAAACAATCTTAACAACTATTGAAACAATATCATGGAAGTCAATACCTTATTTCTCATAATATCCTTTTGCAACTATCCTTGCTTTGTACCTTTCTACCTTTTCATCAACACCCTTTTTCATCTTGTAGACCCACTTGCAACATACAATTTTCATGTTTCTTGGAAGTTATACCAGGTCACATGTAACATTCCTTTCATCCTTCATTGCTTGTTTCCATTTATCACTATTAGAACCCTTCACAGCTTCGTGATAGCATGAAGGTTCATCATCATTAATACTTAAAGAAACTGACAAAAAAAAATCATCATACCTTCTTGGAGGATTTTTGACCTGCGTAGACATCCTTAGGGAAGTTTATGTCTCATCCACATTATGTTGATTGTTATTATCAACCATGTCTTCCTCTACATAAAACTCTTCATGAACATATTCAGAAACTTGTTCATGTTCACTTTCATCTATATTTGAACTGGTTTCAAAATGAATCTATTGATACTTAGGTACTTCTTCATGTTTCATTTGAACATCTACATCTGATTTGATGAGAGATGATTAATCAAATATTAAATCTTTGTTAATGGTGATCTTGTGAGAAGTAGGATCCCACAACCTGTACCCCTTAATACCATCACCATATCCAACAAAGATAATATTTTTTTATTTTGTATCTAGTTTAGAACGTTGTTGTTTCAAAATTAGAGCATAGGGTTCACATCCAAAAACTTTAAGATTAGAATAATTACAAGGGTGACATTTCCATACCTATTCAAGAATTTTTCACTCTATTGTTGTTGATGGTGATCGATTCACCAGATGAAAATATGTAGTTACTGCTTCTGCCCACAGTTCTTGCTGCAAGTTGGCGTTACTTAGCATACTCCTTACTCTCTGTAGAAGAGCCATGTTCATGCATTCAACAACTTCATTTTGCTGAGGAGAATAGGCAGTGGTTTTATGCCTATCAATCCTAAAATCCTTGCAATAGTTCTCAAATTCCATTGATGTAAATTCTTCACCATTATCAGTTCTTAAACATTTAATAGACCTACTAGTGCTCTTCTCTACCAAATCTCTAAACTTCTTGAAAACAATAAATACATCAGCCTTTCTGTTTAACATATAGATCCAAACATTCCTAGAGAAATCATCTATAAAAGATACAAAATATGGCAATCCTCCATATGAAATCGTAGGGGATTGTCCCCAAACATCAAAATGGATATAGTAAAGGATTCCCTTACTAGTGTGTCTTCAAGTTTTAAATTTATGCCTATTCTATTTTCCATAAATACAGTGGTTGCATAAATCTAACTTTAAAGACTTTAGACTAGGAAGTAACTTGCGATCAGAGAATATCTTCAATCTCTGTTCGCTCATAAGGCCCAACCGTTGATTCCATAGTCGAACATAATCGTTGTCATTCTCAAATATTGTTGTTGGATGATTTGACTCAGTTCTTCCTTCTAACAAAAACATGTTACCAACCTTATTCGCTTTTATAACTAGTAGGATTCCTTTGTAGACTTTCATAACTCCACCTTGAACAATACTCTTATATCCTCCAATGTCTAAGACTTCGAAAGAAATTAGGTTCTTTGTAAGCTCAGGTACATGTCTCACATCAGCTAGTATTTTAACAGTTCCATCAAACATATTAATTCGAATGCTACCAATTCCCACAACTTTACACAAGATATCATTTCCCATGTAAACTGTTCCATCATCTATAGACTAATAATTAAAAAACCAGTGTCTATGAAGATAGATGTGATTTGAAGAACCATAATCTAATAACCATTGTTGATCATGACGTGAACCAATACTAATTGATAAAACTTCATCATTCATACATGAACTTGTTGTTGAACCTGTTTCAGTTCCATTCACTTCCTTCATTTCTTTTGGAGGGTCATCTTTGGAGGCTTGTTTTCTCTTCCCACAATCCTTCTTCAAGTGTCCAGATTTTCCAGAAAATGAGCACTTAAGCTTTCTCTTCTTTCCCTTCGAATTTGACCGAGAGAAATATGTTTGAACCTATCCTCTATGTTTAGGTCTTCCTCTGACCATGATCTCCTCAGATGTAGAGGTTTCTGAATTGGTTTTCTTCCTTTTTTCCTCAGACAATAGTTCTCCAACAATAACATCAAACTCAAGACTTTCTCTTGTGATGAAACTAATAGAGGTAAAAAAGTGATCCCGTGATGCAGGAAAATAACACAATAATGTAATTGCCTTTTATTCATAATAGAATTTTAATCCCATGCTAGTCAGCTAAACTAAGAGAGTATTAAAAGTATTTAAATGATCATCTATTTTTGTACCTTCCTTCATGCACAAACTGTACAATTTCCTTTTTAGGAAGATCCTGTTCGTCAAGGATTTCATCGTAAACCCACTGTTGTCTTCTCCACAACAATGTTGAACGGAACATCATCGGCCAAACATAGGCGTATGGAAATTAGTGCTCTTGCATCAATATCATCCCATTCTTCATTTGTTATGGTTGTGTGTTTCTTTGCTTTTCCCAAAAGTGCCTTCACCGTGCCTTTTTGCACGAGCATATCGTGCATCTTAACATTCAGATCTCAAAATTTCCCTTTCCATTGAACTTCTCGATTTTGAACTTAGAACTTTGAGTCTTTTCCATCTCAGACGTTCTCGTACTTCTCCGCCTCTGTTTCTTCAAGTATTACCTGCTTCTCTAATATGCTCAGTGCAGGAGATTGTGAATAAAGATCATAAATATATTGATCTACTCTCCAAATGATCCAGATTTTTTGAGCAGAATGAAATGACTATAGATTATTGACAGATGCTTAACAAAAAATAACAGAGATACAGTAAAACTAGTTTTCTATTCAATAAGCAAAATAAGCTGAAACTGTAAAATGCAGCAAAAAACAAGCTTGTTGGAATTGTGGCGGCTTATCTCTGAGAAGAGATGTGACGGTTTCCCTCATTCACAAGAAGATGGTTACAATGAGGCTCTGAAGACCCTTTTACAATAAGCATAAATTTTAAATACCCTAGACATCCAAAAACCTAACCCTAGGAGATGAAGCACCAAAATTCATGTGGGCCATGTTTGGGTAAGTCAGTACCTCAACTTCCCGGGGTCATGACTTTTGCATATGATCTCCGTTTGACATGCTCAATACATCGTTAAAAATATCTATTCGAGGAATACAAATTTTATGTGAGAAACATCGAAGGAAATTTCAAGATGCACCCTGGTTTCCCAAAAAACGTCGTTTAGGGCTTCAAAACAGCTCCGGAAGTTCAGGACCCGAAAAACTACTAAAAATAGTAAATTACCAAAATTGCCAAAAACATGTTTTCAGCTAGTTGGAAAAGGTGGGTGGCCATTGATATCAACTTGGATCAATATTCCCTCCTTAGGAAGCAATGGTCTCTATTGCATTGAGTTCCCCCATCAGATGATGAAATTTATACTGAATTTGGCCTTGGGTGAGCCCCTTGCCTTGGTGTAGGAGCTGCCCTGCTTTGACGACTCGATAAAGCTGGATCATTTGTTGTCGAGTGCCCTTAATATATGTGTCCACAATCTGATCATTGGATGCCTGTTGTATTCATTCGGGGTTGAACTCTGTTGTTTGCATTTGTTCTGCTACTTCTGAGGTGTCTAATAATGGTGGGAAATAAGGGAGAAGGAGATCCACGTTGAACACTGGGAGAAGGCCAAGGAAAGGAGGAATGTTAAGCTTAAAATAATTATCCCCGATGGACTTGGTGATGGTGTATGGCCCATAATGGAGTGGGTGAATCTTCTAATGGGGTCGTGTAAGGCATTCTTTCTGCAAGTGCAACCAAACTTTTTCATCCACCTAAAACTTATGTGGCACCTGATGTTGATCAGGGCGATGCTTGTACTTGTCATTGCACTTTTATAGGATATCTTGAACCTGTTGGTGGATGTGTTGGATCCACTCAATCAAATGGGTGGCTTTTTCAGCTTCAGTTGGAGTAGGATATGAGTCGGTCAAGGTGACCGCAAGGGGAAGTACAACATCTATGGGACCCAATGGTTGGAATCCCAACCCCACCTGAAAGGGGTTATGGATGGTTGAGATATGCAAGACTCGGTTGTAGCTATGTTGGACATAGGGAAGATATTCATTCCATGTGAGAGGGTTCTTGGAATTATACATGCAAAGGATATGCAAAATCATTCGATTTACGACCTCGGTTTGGCCATCTGTCTTGGGGTGGAAGGACATGGACTTGGTGAGCTTGTTGTCTAGTAGTGACCAGAGGCTCGACCAGAATGTGCCAAGAAATCAACTGTCCCGATCTAAGACAATAGTTTGTGGGATTCCAAAATGGACCCCAACTCGTTCAAATAATATCTTGGCAATGGTCTTTGTTGTAATTCTCTTCTTGTAGGCAACTAGAATCTCCATCTTAGAAAGCGATCAACAACCACAAAAAACACAATGGTTTCCCCACTTGGTGGATGGGAGGATCGACATGTAGTCGATTGAGATGGATTCCCATGTCCTGTCAGGAGTAGGAAGAGGGGTGTAGAGACCCTATTTCTTAGTGGTCGGTTTGATAATAACAGAGGTAGTGCAGGACCTGATATACTTGTTGACCTCCTGTCGAAGTTTCGGCCAGCAAAAATGTTTATGTAGCATCACCACTGTCTTTTTGACAACGAAGTGTCCTGCCACCCGACTATAGTTGACTTCCACAATCATCTTCGCTTTCTTTCTTGATGGAACACAGATATGGCTCATATGACACAACAACCCATTCTGAAGATGGAAATTATCAACAACTGTGTTTGCACCCAACATTTGTTAGGTGGTGGAAAAGTTTGGGTCTGTCTCATAGAGTTGGGGGCATCAAGAGGTCTCATGGCCGCAAGAGTATAACATCGTGGTGAGTGTCGTGACTATCGGTCTACTGAGGCAATCAACGATGCGGTTGGTCCTTCCTATTTTATACTTGATGTTGAGCTAGAATTGCTACAAGTATGTGGACCACTTTTGATGGAATTCATTCTGCAATTTTCCTTGTGTCTACATGAATTGAAGTGACTTATGATCAATGTGGATGACTGTCTCCTTCCAAAGAATGTAATGTCTCCATTGGCGGCAAGCTTGCACAAAGGAGTACATTTCTTTGTCATAAGTAGGGTACTTATGGACAATATCTGATAGTGTCTCACTATGATAGGCCACGGGGTGGCCATGTCGAGTGAGAATGGAACCCATAACATAGTCTAAAGCATCTGTCTCGATCTCAAAGGGATGTTGCAGGTCTGGTAGTCAAATTACCGGGGTTGAGCACAAACACTATTTAAAATCATTGAACACTTCTTATTGGGACCTGCCCCACACAAATTTTTCCTTACCACCACCCCTGGTTATTTTGCCGAGGGCCCATGCAATATGGGAGAATCCCAACACGAATCTGCGGTAGACATTGGCAAGGCCTCAGAAGTTCCAAATCTCGGTGAGTGTGTTTGGGGGTAGCCAGTCACATATGACTTGGATCTTGGTTCGATCCACATGTACGCCATGTTGATCAATGGTGTATCCCAGGTAATCGACCCTGTCCATGTCGAAGGAGCATTTTTCCAAGTTAGTGTATGGTATGTGCTACGACAGGGTGTGCAGAACCAGCTGAATATGTTGCAAGTGTTCGACCCAAGTCTTGCTATAAATGAGAATGTCATCCAAATACACCACTACAAAAGTATTGGTTAATGGTTGCAGGATATTGTCCATCATCCTCATGAAAGTGGGTGGAGCATTTGTCAAACCAAAGAGCATGACCAACCATTCCAAAAGGCCTTCCTTTAACTTGAAGGCGATCTTCCATACATTTTTTTGTTCTATCAGGACTTGGTGGTAGCAATACTTCAGATTAATCTTACTGAAGTATTTCCCCCCAATGAGTTGATCAAGGAGGTCATTGATTCGGGAAGTCAGGTTCCGGTTTGTGACTGTGATTTTATTCAGAGCCCGATAATCAATGCAGAGTCACGAGGTTCCATATTTCTTCTTTACGAGCATGATTGGGCTCCCGCAAGGTGATGAGATGGGATGAATGTGCCCCTTGTGGAGAAGTTCTTGGATTTGTCACTTGACCTCCTCGTTCTAAAACAAAGAGTGACGATATACTGGCTGATTGGGAAGCGATGCACTGGGGTCAAATCAATGGGGTGCTTGACCTAACAGTACAGAGGTACCACAATAGGTGAGGAGAAGATATATGCGTATTCTTACATGAACTTATCTACTTGCTTCTTGTTGTGTGGATAGGTCGGCCTCAAAGACCTTGGATGTGGTTGTGATCTTTCACTCATTTTGAGAACGAATCACGAAGAAGACAAACTTCCCCATCTGAGAGATGACCTTCCTTCATTGCTTACTAGAGATCAAGGAAAGAACACTACGTGGGACTGCCTCAGGTATTCTGTACAATTTCCTATTCAAAGTAATAAGAACACTATGAGGCCTAGACTCATATACAACATGACGTTTCCATAAATAAGGTTGGCCCAAAAGAACATCACAAACTTCAAGAGGAGAAACATCATACATTACCTCGTCTTTGAAAGGCTTGATGTCGTATGACAATCCACACTGTTCGTTGATGCATAGATCGCTTCATTGGTAGAACCATCTAATGGTGTATGGTTCTCGGTGCGGCGTTGTCAGCAGGGCCAACTGCTTGACGACCTCTGCTGAGATGAGGTTCTTCTAGCTACCACTATCAACGATGAAGTGCAACAGGGTTCCTTTTACCCACATCTGTGAATGGAAGGGGCACTCTCATTCTTCTGGCTCGTCTGGTTCACCGGGCTGGAGCTTGGTGGTAGCAACAATGGCACTATGTTATGCGTCAATGATCTTTATTCCCCTTTCTGGTTCTGACTCAGAGTCAGAACCCACATCTAATTCAAAGGCTTTCACATCAGGCACCTGTGACTTCTTTGAGTGGAAGTTAGAAGTGTTATGCCAAGGGCTCTTATGGAAGTCGCACCACTTCCCAATATCTTTCTTTTTCTTTTCGATGTCCTTCTTTTCTTGCGTCTTGGACTAGTTGTCCTGATACTATCCATGTTTACTATGTCTTTTGTTTTGTGGTTTGGGGCCACCCTTTCTTAGTTTTTTCTGTGAGGGGTTCCCAAGCCCAAATTTCCACGTCTTTTCTTTGAGTTTCTGCTCAATTTTGATGGCATATCGATAGGTTGTGCCCAAGGATGATATGTCCAGAAATTCTATTTCCGCCTGAATGTATCTATGCAGAGCACCGCGATACTGGAGAACCAGACGTCCCTCTGAATCTTTGATACCTAGCTTGGTGCACAAGGTATGGAAGATATTTGTGAAATCTCGCACTGCTTGGTCTCTTTTTTTCCGCAATGTGGTCCATTTGGTATACAAGTCGTCATAACTTCCGACAGGGTAGTATTGTTCCTTAATAACATTCTTGAAGGATTCCCAGGTGGTCATGACTATAAATAATGAGGGCTCCTCTGTTTCCTTTTGCTTACAAAAAGTTTCCCACCAATATTTGACATGGGGAATGACTTTGTGGAGCACAAAAGTAATATTTTCTCTATTCAAAAAGTTATGGAAAGAAAAATAGTCTTCTTGTAGATTCAACCACTTGTCTACAACATCTGTGACTATATGACCTTTAAATATAGAGATATCAAAGTTTATTTGTACCTTGAAGGGGGATGTGCCTCTGCTCGAAGAAGATGCGTCGCATGTTGGTAGCCATCGAAGGATTTGGGCGAAACTATCCATCATCTCGTTCTTCTGTTGCGTGAGGGCTTCCTCAAGAAAAATTTAGAAAGGATCTCATGTCCCGTCATCTTTCTTTTCTCCTGCCATGAGAGGTTTCTTGGGCGTGCGAGAGATTTTGTCCTCAAGAGAAATAAGCTCGAGACCCAACTCTTTGTACTGCGACCTCATTGGGGACATGCATTAAGATGACAAGGAGAAGACCACTCTGATACCACTCATTCAGATTTTATGAGTAGAATGAAACGACTAGAAATTATTAACAGGTGCTTAACACAAAATAACACAGATAGAGTAAAACTGATTTTCTATTCAATAAGGAAATAAGTTGAAACTGTAAAATGCAATGGAAAACAAGTTTGTTGGAATGGTGGTGGCTTATCTCTGAAAAGATATGTGACGACTGCGTTGATTCGCATGAAGATGGTTACAATGAGGCTCTGATGACCTTTTTACAATAAACAAGAATGTCAAAAATCCTAGACATCCAAAAGCCTAACCCTAGGAGATGAAGTGGCAAAATTCATGTGGGCCCCGTCTGGATAAGTCAGTACATCAACTTCCTGGTGTCGTAACTTTTGCATACGATCTCCATTTGACGCACTCAATACTTCGTTAGAAAAATCTATCAAAGGAATACAACTTTTGTGTGAGAAACATCAAAGGAACTTCCATGTTGCTCCTTGTTTTCCCCAAAAAATGTCTTTTAGGGCGTCAAAAGGGCTCTGGAAGTTCAAGACCCGAAAAACTATTAAAAATAGTAAATTACCAAAATTGTCAAAAAACTATTTTGAACTAGTTGAAAAAGGTGAGTGGTTGTCGATATCCAATTGGATCACTAAACTTCTTACTTTATTGATAAACAATGAAAAAGCCCATTCATTGGGCCAATATCGATCTTTTCCATTTATCGATCTCGAACCCACAATGGAATCAACACACAAAGAATGTTGGACCTTTTTTTTCAAAGATTTCGGATTTAAAAAAAAAAAAATGTTTTTACTTTTATGGCCAGCGCACCCTTTACCTTTATGGGCAAGCACTGATTTCCAATGTGAGAAAGTAGTAAGTATTGAAGAGAATTGGCGCGCCCTTGAAGAGTGCTGTCCAGCACTGATAATTGTTGGCGCCATATCTACTGGGGAGATGCAATACTGTGAAACGCTCCACCACTGAGATCAAAGTGCATTTTGTTGGATCTGACTCCACCATGTGACCAGAAGATGATTGCCGGACAGCTTTATTCGAGAGTGGCCTGAGAGGCCTCCAATCTGAGCGACCTCCAATCGACAATGGCAGATCCGAGAGTGGCCTCCTCTAATCTGAGCTGCCTCCAATCGATAATGGCAGATTAAGGAGCGACCTTCGATATTTGAACACGACTGGACTTCTCGCAGCTAATGAAAAAATGTTCTTTCACTATGCTACCGAACCCACATGAGCCTCCTTCACTTACGGCGCTCCTCCTAAATCAACACGCCTCAGATTCCCTGCGTGCTCTCATACCATTTGTTAACTCTAGCCACCAATTAAAAACTAGTTTGCAGCAGAAACAGTTCAGAAGAAATAGATCAAACACGAAAACAGAAGGTTACCTGGTTCGCCCAACTTCGAACTACGTCCACCAAGCAGGTATCGATTCTCTTCGAACTACGTCCACCAAGAAGGTATCGATTCTCTTATTGTTCAAAACATGAATATTACAACAAGCTCACTCCAGTCATCTCACACTCTCAGCCTCTACGGACATACACAAATTTATAATAATCTACAAAAGAAACTGATTTATTGAATGGAGTCATATCCAAATCTAACTTAGTCTCATTAGTTACAACAAACACTGAATTATAGGATCTAAAATTCCAACATTTAAAAATCTACATTACTATCTTTATATTATTATCATTCAATCTGCTTTTCATCTTTGAATTTGAAGGTTTGTTTAAAAATCTACATTACTATCTCTATATTATTATGATTCAATTGTTTTTCATCTTTGGTGTGGTTGGCCCTCTTGGGTGATCATTCGTACATCTAGATGAACAAATGAATTTCAAATTGAGATGTAAAGGATTTCATACATCATTAGTACTTTTCAGTTGAATAGATGAATTTCAAATTGAGATGCAAAAGATTTCATACATTTCAATTCAGATGATTTCAGAATAAAGATGTAAAAGACATCACCATTTGAATTTCAACGCCTATGGAGCCTCTTGAAGCTTATTGTTTTTTATATTTTTTTATATTCTACCTACGGGAAGAGAAGAACAAAAAGAATTTATTGCACCGGAGCACACTGCCAACTAATCGCTAAGCTCCAATAAACCCTTGCCCAGTTCCAAATGCGAGCAATCCAAATGCGAGCAACTTAAGGCGCTTCGGAATTAACACCAAATGATCTTTTCTTTCTATCTAACCCACTGGTTCCGCATTGTTTTTCAGATTCGTATAACCTGCATAACAGTGGCAAACTGAAATTAGAGCAATATACGGTCTTATATCTTAGCACATTTTCTCATTGGGGTTAGTAGAACTACATAAGTATTATGGGGTTTCGAAACAACCCTAGGTGTAAAAAGTTCAACTGTCTCAAGAGTTCCAGCAAACAAAGTTACAGGTTCGAGGCATCTTCCTTAAAATATTTGCATAAATTTAGCATTTCTATCCGCCAGACGTTTCCTAACGTTTTAGAAAAATTAAAGGATTACACACTAAAGGTATGTAAGGCATCACACTTATAGCTATTGAATGACAAATTATGGAATTTAAGTGAAAGGTATGCAAAGACTAACAATATGTGCAATCCTTAAAAGTATTCAAGGATGGGCAGGCATCAAAATATTACAGATTATAACACTTATAGCGACGTACAGGAAAAAGATGGGGAAACTATCTGACAAGCCACACCGAGTTTTACAATAGGAGTTATCTTACCAAAAGAAAATTTGTAATGGTGAATCACATATCTATTTCTTCATAAAATGTTGATAAGCGTCTCGTGTTTCAAAGGCATTGCAGCTATTCAAAAGGATCATCATTAAGTTATATAGGAGAATGCTTTAAAGACCAAGGAAACTATCAAGAATGCAGAAATCAGATGAGAAACAAGATATTAAACGATCCAAAAGAATCAACTATTAACAACTATTAAAGGTCAGATAAAATGTTAAAATTCCCCAAATCTCAACATCAAATCAGATCAGAAAAGTATTGTAAAGACAATAAAGCTTGACAATAAAGCTTAAAAAAACAGAAAAATCGGTTCGGGCAAGCACAAGGTGAGGAAATTTCCAGAATTGACCTGCCCATGGAGCTTCGCTACAATGATTGCTTGTCAGTCATCAAAGGATCAAGGATCAAAAGTGCCACAAAAATTTCAGAACATTTCAGGGTCAAATAATTTCCTAGAGATATTACCAATATAAACACCACGAAAATCTGATTAGGTCAAGTAGATATTATAAGAAAGACTAGAAAACGACTTAATTTTCAATAAATCATCATACATCACCTTTACAAACTACAGACCCCCAAAACCGTGGCCTAAAACTTAGCAAAGCGCCGATCTGTCATTTACCTGAATTAAAACCCTCAGAGTCCCCAAAATCCTCTATTCTTATCAAGAAGCTGGGTCAACAAAAGAAACATTTTAGTGCTCACTCAATTGAAAACAAGATATAATCTCACCTGGTACTTGGTCCTATATATTTTTACAGCGACGCTATATGTAAGAAGTACATTGTGGCTTACAATATAAGGTTTTGTTTTGTTGCCGTGGAGTTTCCAAATCTAGATGACCAGCCTCCCGGGGTGTGACTCCTCATATGGTAGCCATAATCTGACAAGATGAGCATTTCGTTTCATGCTATCGTGGCAGACTCGAAGTAACGTCACCGTTCCCAGAGGAATGAAGAACAGGGAGAGATGGGCGTCTGTGACCTCAGGGTCGAGATCCCTACATGGAGACGTGGAAACTGTGGCGATGATGTTGCTGCACTCGTGAATACGCTCTGCCACTTGTTGTCGGCAACTCTGCCATCTCGTTGTGAGGAACTCAGAGCATTAATGGAGTGACACAAGTTCTGAGGAATCCTGTTCTCACACATTAACGCACCAGCCACCCCCTCCCTCTACTATCCTGTCAGTTTAACAAACATTAGGTTAAACCATCTAAGAAGGTATGGTAAACGGTGAGCCCAAATAATGAAGACATTATAAGGAGTGTTGGATGGTCAATATATAATGTTTTCCTTAACAATGAAATTGAAAAAATAGGAATTCAAGCACAAGCACTGAACAGCATTATTTGTGGAGTTTATAATGGTGTTTTTATTACTAAGTCCACCAAAAAGGTACCATAGATAGTAGGGGCTAGTGTAGAGATAGCACATAAGTGGTATAGCCAGTTCGAAATTGAGTTGCAAGTCCAGTTTAAGGGCGTAAGCAGAGGCACTAGCAGCATTGGAGAAAGCAGAGGTAGGTGCACTCGAATTTGTGAGCGTTCACCTCCCTTATGAGCAAGCCCTTCCTAGCTTAACTCTAGGGTCTGGATTCGTGGTGCTTAACACGAAAACTCTGGATGCAGGGTGCACTCGAATTTGTGAGCGTTCACCTCCCTTATGAGCAAGTCCTTCCTAGCTTAACTCTAAGGTCTGGATTCGTGGTCGTGCTTAACTCGAAAACTCTGAATGCAGGGACAGAAAGAATAATAGACACAAGCTGCTCTCCCTAATGTGCTTTATGTCCAGCCTCTAAAGAAACCAGAATAAAAAAATGACTGCTATTTCCAGCTGGCCCACCTAGACTTTCTTTTACTAGCATATCTAACAAATAAATACAAATAATTATCCGTAAGGGTTTCAAAACTAATTTTAGTGTGGTAATGAGTTGCAGCTAGTTTTTACACCTAACTAGAAACGGTATTAGGTCAAGCCTTGTGATAAAGTAAATGCATCGCTTTTCAGAAGATAGGTTTAATTTTAACACTATAAATTACACTCAAATTGTGTAGGATGAGATATTATGGACATAAAAAGTAAGAAATAAATAAATATATGATAAAATAATATGTGCATAAAAAGTAACCTCCTGTTTCTTCGAAACGCATATGTTCGAAGTAGATACCAATTCGTTCAACGCCTTCTTCTTTCTGTTTCGAAAGCTGCCGAGGGCCACGCTATTCTTTTTATTATCCGATTAGACAGGGAAAGGTGAAAGGAACCCTAGGAAAGGGAGTGCGAAAAGACCTGAACTGCGATACAAAAGCATAGGTCTTCAAAAATGTTTCATGGTCCTTCGCTTGACCAAAACCCTCTCGGAGCGCAAGAACAACGAACGATGATGCGGCTGGTTATTCTTCATCATTATCAAAGGCTTAACCAACGGTTTAATAAAAAGAATCAACTACAAAATCACCTGCTGCATCAATTGCTTAACATACAGAAACAAGGTAGCTGGCTGGCCTAAGGAGTGTCAAGGTAGCTTAGCTTGACTTACAGGACCTGAACAGACTTGGAGGAAATACAGACTTGGTGATACAGCTCCACCTCAGCAAATGCGCCAGGAAGCCAATACGCAGACGGGCAATGGAAAAAGGGAGAGACACCCCTCCCATTTTTAAATTTTGAATATAATCCTATACTTTTTGCATGTTGTAAGGCTGATAAATGTGAGGCCATGCCTTTGTACAGGTAATGGTTAGGGTTGCCTTAAATGGTTACCTATAGCAGGTCTAGATCGTAGTGAGGTCTGGATAAACCTTTATGGAATGTGGTCGTAGGAGTATGGTGCTGTAACTGAGACACTGATAGCACTAAGGCAGTGGTGAGGATAAGCTCGTGGAGTCCTAGCTTTGTAATTAGGAGACTTGAGAGAGAGATCTCTGGGTAGAGAGGTCTTAGAAGAAGCAGAACTTAGGATAGAGTTAGAATAGGAGAAAGAATTGAGACTCTATCGAGTCTATGTACACATTTGTAAACAAATATTCATCTTAATATGAAGAAAAACAGTTTTACCTACACAAGATGTGTTTATGAATTATCTGTATTCTGTGAATGTTATATGTGTGTTAATGTGTTGTAGATGTATGATAGGTTTCATTTGCAGTTGGAAGATGAATTTCTTTATCTTTGTTTGAGTTTGAAGTATCATTTTGTGTTCTTTAGGCTATGCAAGGAGTGCACAATAGAACATTTGAAGTTTTGTAGCCAACACAAGGAATATGCATCTGAACTCTGCGGAGTTAGGAAAGAACATGCCAGGAGGGTGCACAAGGGTGATAAGAACTCAAGGTGAAACCTCAAGGTTACCGAATACCTTAGAGGTAGAATCTGTGCAGAGAAGGCACAAAGAGACATAGTTACTGAACACTCTATAAGGAAGAGCTTTGCAAGGTGTTCATCGAGCAAGGCGAACGCGAGGAGGGAGAGAAGAATTTATTTTCAAGAAATCCTTCAAATCTAAGTTTGGCGAAATCCCAGAAATGCAAGGAGTGCATGGGAGATCTAAATCTTCGAGGAGATCAAGCTCAAAAGGAATAACGCAAGGAATGCATGGGTGAAGGAATTCTTCCAAGTCCTAAAGCTCAGAAGAGATAGCTCTTTCAAACGTGCAGGCAAAACCTGGACCGTTAGATCAACGTCCAGTGACATAAGGAAGCCCATAGGAGGATACAAATCTCAAGCATTGGATCTGAGGGTAGAGGATCAACCACCATCTGATCACGAGAAGGTGCACAAGCATTAGCATGGTGTATACACAAAAGAGTGAACTCGCAAAAGTCTCAAAGTCCCGAAGACATTTGAGACCGTCCTTCATTTGAGAGGATGCATGGCGGAAATCCTTCAAGTTCGGGTGAAGAGGCTCCAGAAGCAATGATCATATAGAGAAGGTTGAAACACACGAATCTCGAAGAGCCAAAGAGCCGAGAGTCATCAATATGTAGAGGGACACTTGTCAATAGATCAAAGTGAGGTTTCAGTTGAGAAATGAGACCACCAAAGCACGAAGAGCCGAAGAGAAGTTGGACCGTTAGATCCAGGAGGACATGTGGCAAGAGATCGTGAACTCCGAGTGAAAACACTTCGGGGGAGCGTGAAGGAGAAAACTTTGACATCACCGAAGCCCGAATAGTCTAAGCGAACGATAATCATCGATCTTGAAGATAACAGGTATCACCATATCATGGACTTCGGAGGATTGCAATGTGAGGTTTTTATGAAAATTTATGAAGCGTCGAAGGCCGCAATGATTAAGGATCATTGATCCCAAAGGAACAACGTGGATCATGGATCAACGAAGGGACATGTGGAGGATGAAGATTCACTTCGTTAAACAACCATTGAAAATTCGTTGGATCAACGGAGGACAGGTGTCAAGATATCCGACACTCTAGAAGGATTCACTCCGGAGGTTTTTTGTTGTTGAGATTTGAAATTTCCTAAGGGGGGAGTCTTGGAAATAATAAGAGCCATCGATGTGAAGGTGGACACGCGACATCAAATATAGAACTTCAGAGAAAAGCAGAGGAGGAAAGGTTCAAAGACTCGAAGGAGGATCTCGACCATTGATTGAGAAGGAGGTCATAGGACCGTAGATCTGAGTTGAAAGGTCAAACATTCGAGGTAGAAGCAAGGTCGTTGATTCAACAGCTCAGGTGCCAGTAGATCATTAACTCCGAGATACTGAAGTATGGAGGAAAGCAAGGTTTGATATTTCAAACACCCGAAGTCCGGAATCAGGAAGAGATTTGGTCCATCGATTTGGAGAGGATAGATCTGAACCGTGAATACAGAGGTACCGTCAAGATCAGGAGATCGATGGTCCCACAACATTTTAGGGATTGAAGGCGCCTGAGATTTAACAAAAGTCACGAGGTCATGTGAGGACATCGTCCAAGGTCACATGCGAAGAAGGAGCTTAGCAAAGGGATCTTGTGGAGCTTGAGAATCAAGATTCCCGAAGGCCGGACTAACAGAGGATATCCTAGCCACATATTCAAGGAGCCAGAAAGCAGTATATCTTCCACTCCGAGAAATTGCCATATAGAGCTAAGAAAGGTTTGAAAGTCGAAACGCCTGAAGCCCGAAAGGAGAAATCAATGACAATCGTTGATCTAGAGAGGAGTTATGTGGCAACAAATCATAATGATTTGAGATCATGCGTAGATGGAAGGAAATGATATTCGATAGCAGTCGTTGATCACGAGGAAGCACCGAGAGACCGGAGATCGATGGACAGGAAGGATTGCGGGGCTAGAACTTGCACAGAGGATAATTATTCTAAAGCGGGCCACAATGGGAACCACGATATTAATAAATGGATACGTGGAAACGCAAGAAGGATTTCGGGATGAAAAGTGGGTTGGTTTGAAACCACTCTTTCCCACGCCCACAATCATGCATTAGCACAAGGACAGGACCTAGGGTCATATGAAGGAGGGGTTGACACCATAGGGTTTTACACCTGAAGTACTGTTTTGGGAGTGTGCATAAATTAACCTCTGGGTCTGACAAACTTGCACACAGAAGGAAAAGGGGACCTGTGTATATTTGATTTGGGTTTGAAGAGGAACCTGAGGAGTCGATTCGACTTTGCAGTTAGAAAGATCCTAGATCGAGAAGTCGCAGAACCCCAGGAGGGTATGGGGGTTGCATCAAGTGGTATTAGAGAATAGATTGTTTATTTCTATTGCAGAGAGAATAGAAGGGATATACTCTGATACAAACCATTGGGTGGTATCAGAGCTTGAATTTTCATATGTAGATTTCAGACAAAAGAGAATGAGGGGGAGACCATTATTTTGTTCGCAGATAGCAGACAAGGGAGAGAGTGAAAGAAGATGCCCTGATAACATCAGGTGGTATCACAAACATGAATTTTCATGTAGTCAACAGGTGAAGGAAGTAGGGTATTGATGCTCTATGAGGAGGTTGTTGCATGAGCGCAAAAACATAAATTTAAACAGTGAGGTGAGATGTGAGAGAAGATGGAGATGCTCGCAGAGGTAGATTAATCCATAGGCTTGTGAGTATTGTAGGTAGAAGGTGGAAATGGATACTAAATTCCATGAGTATGGTTGAAGACAAGGCCGCAAGAAGAAATGAAATCCAAAGATGGATCTGGAGTTCAATGAAATAAGAGCGAGGATGGAGAAAATGACATTAAAAATTCAGCGAGATGCTAAAGCACATTGAGTGTATGAGTGGACCATGAAGAAGAAGGTGAAGTGGCCAGTCAATATATTGTTGGCTAGAGGAAAACAACAATTGTTGAAGAGGTGGCTGAGGTATGTCAAAATCCTCAAAGATGAAGAGGAAGTGGTTCACATTTGTGGACAAGAAATTGGAAGGAACCTCAGTGATGAGGAGGAGGTGAGATCAGATGAAGATTTCATAAACTGTCAGGAGGGAAAAGATAAATTTTCAAATTCTGATGTGGGCAATGATATGGGATCGGTTGATCTCATAGACCTCCAAGTGGGCAGAATTGAAGTCCCAAATTTCCATGTGGGAAGGGGGAAGGAAACGAGACTGTCTGAATGTCTCAAGAGCTCTGAAGTAATTTCAGGTCAACAAGGAGTGCTGGTGGATGAAGATTCATGTGGATTTACAGACCATGTGAATTAATATGATGATAAGTTAAACACTCTCACCATCCAAGAGGAGGATCAGAGGAGCATTCTGATCATTGGGGGAATTCAGATATTCCTACCAAATAAGCCAGTTGAGGCCAGAGCGTGTGGATAAGGATAGCCAGTGGTGACTATCATGATGAAGGAGAGGATATTAGAAGCTTCCCAAGGAGAACAATAAGAAATGGAGAAGACATTGATGTCTACCCCAATAGAAGGAGAGGATAATTCAGAAGAATGGCCCAAATTTTTCAGCTAGGAAGCTGAAACAGAGACGACTATAGCATTGGATCCTACAACAAAAAGAGAAATAGATAGCATAGACCTTGTTGATATGTATGTGGAATTGGAAGCCCTAGAGAGAAGGGTAATGGTGAAAATCTTGCACATCTGACATGTCAAGTTGGAGGTAGATGGAGGAGCATACCAGCCACAACAATAGCTAGAAGAAGATGGACTTGAACCAACAAAATTGGAGCTCACAGAAGAAGCCAACATGTCAGTGGAGGAGACTGAGCAACAAGTCAATCAAGAGGAGACTACAGAACTAAAATTTGCATCAGGGAGGCAAACTAAGGCCACAAAAAAAGAAAAAAATGATATGGGGGATGAAGATGATCTACCCACTAATAAGGAAGAGTTTCAACCGAGAAGACTGCATAAGAAGAGCCATCCATTAGAGAAACTGGACAGAGTGATAGAGGAGATCAGGAAGTTGATGTTGAGTTTAGCAGAAGCAGTCAACAAATGGGAGTTGCACATAGAAAAACCTGCCATAGTAACAGGAAATAAGAAGAAGAGGAGGGAGCAACAACAACAACAACATTGATGGAGAGGAGCAAGAGGAAAACTCCAAGGAAGAGTTTGGGATCGAGGAGGATTTCAACACTGGAAAAGAAGAGATCATGAGAAAGAGCTCATGTTTTTCCTAGTAGTGGAGTATGATGTAGGAGCATTGCTCCACCTCAGCAAATGCGCCAGCATGCCAATACACAGACACGCAATGGAGAAAGGAAGAGGCACCGACCCTCCCATTTTTAAATTTTGAATACAATAATATACATATTTTTGTGTGTTGTAAGGTTGATAAATACCACGCCATGCCTTTGTATAGGTAGTGGTTAGGGTTGCCTTAAATGGTTACCTGTAGCAGGCCCATATTGTAGTCAGGTCTGGATAAAAATTGATGGAATGTGGTCATAGGAGTATGGTGTCGTAACTGAGACAGTTATAGCACTAAGGGATAAGCTCGTGGAGACCTTGTTTTGTAATTAGGAGACTTGAGAGAGAGATCTCAGGGTAGAGAGGTCTTAGAAGAAGTAGAACTTAGGACATAGTTAGAATAGTAGAAAGAACTAAGACTCCGTCGTAGTCTAATCTATGTACACATTTTTAAACAGACATTCATACTCATACGAAGAAAAACAGTTTTTCCTTAACATGACGTGTTTATGTATTATTTGTATTCTGTGAATGTTATTTGTGTGTTAATGTGTTGTAGATGTATGATAGGTTTCATCTAAAGTCGGAAGATAAATTTCTTTATATTTGTTTGAGTTTGAAGTCTCATTTTGTGTTCTTTAGGTTGTGCAAGGAGTGCACAACAGAACATTTGAAGTTTTGTAGCCAGTGCAAGGAATGTCCATCTGAACTATGCGGAGTTAGGATAGAATGTGCCAGGAGGGAACAACAAAGTGATAAGAACTCATGGTGGAACCTCATGGTTACTGAATACCTTAAAGGAGGAATATGTGCAGAGAAGGCACAAAGAGATAGAGTTACTAAACACTATGTAAGGAAGAGCTTTGGAAGGTGTGCATCGAGCAAGGAGAATTCCAGGAGGGCGAGAAGGATTTATTTTCAAGAAATCCTTCAGATCTAAGTTTGATGAAATCCCAAAAACGCAAGGAGTGCACGGAAGATCGAAATCTTTGAGGAGATCAAGCTCAAAAGGAATAATGAAAGGAGTGTGTGGGTGATGGAATTATTCCAAGTCCTAAAGCTCATAAGAGATAGTGTTTTCAAATGTGTAGGTGAGACCCAGAGAATGGGCTCGAGGGAGAATGTTCAAAGGCCTAAAACCTTTGAAGACTGACAAAATATTCCAAGTAGGAAGAAATCAAAATATCAAGAGGAGGAACGAAAACAACCATCATATTGGTTGTATTGAGAAACCTGGACCATTAGACCAATGTCTAGTGACATAAGAAAGTGCAGAGGAGGAAACAAATCTCAAGAGTTTGATCTGACCGCAAAGGATCCACAACCGTCTGATCATGAGAAGGTGCACAAGCGTTAGCATGCTGTATACACAAGAGAGAGGAATCGCAAGTCCTGAAGTCCCGAAGACATTTGGGACCATCCGTCATTTGAGAGGAAGCATGGCAGAAATCCTTCAAGTTTGGGTGAAGATGCTCTGGGAGGAATGAGGGCACAAAGAAGGTTGAAACACTCGAAGCCCAAAGGGCCGAGAGATGTCAATCTACAGAGGGATACTTTTCAATAGATCACGAGCTCTCGGTAAGTTGTAGAGAGGTTTTAGTTAAGAATTGAGATTGCTGAAGCCCGAAGATCTAAAGAGATGTTGGAAGGTTAGATCCAAGAGGACACATGGTGATACATCGTGAACTTCGAGTTAAAACACTCCGGGAGAATGCAAAGGAGAAATGTTTGAAATTTTCTAAGCCTAAGCATTCAAAGTGAACGATAGTCATCGATTTGGAAGAGGACAAGTGTCACCAGATCATGGACTTTGGAGGATTGCACTACAGGGTTTTTATGGAAAGAAGTATCGAAAAGTTCTGAAGCACAGAAGGAAGAAATGATTAAGGGTCGTTGATCCCAAAGGAAGGACACGGATCGTGGATCTATGAAGGGACACATGGAGGAAAAAGATTCACTCCATTAGACAACCATTGAACAACCATTGGATCAAGAGAGGACAGGTGTTAAGGGATATGACACTCTGGAAGGATTCACTACGAAAGTTTGTGGTTGTTGATATTTGAAATCATCGAAGGATGAAGTCCTGGAAATGATGAGAGTCGTCGATGCGAAGGTGGACACTCAATGTCAGGTATAGAACTCCATAGAAAAGAGGAGGAGGAAAGGTTCGAAGACCCGAAGGATAATCTTGACCATTGATCGAGAAGGAGGTGGTAGGACCATAGATCTGAGCTGAAAGGTCAAACATTTGAGGTAGAAGAAGGGCCATTGATTCAACAAGATAGGTTCCAACAGATCGTTAACTCTGGGAGAGTGAAGTAAGGAGGAAAGCGAGGTTTGATATTTCAAAACATCGAAGTCCTGAATCTAAAAGATATCTGGTCCGTAGATTTCGAGAGGGAAGATTTGAACCGTCAATCCATAAGTACTGTCAATATCAGGAGGTCAACGGTCCCACAACATTTCGGGGATTGAAGGTGCGTGAGCTTTAACATAAGTCATGAGGTCATGTGAGGACGTTGTCCAAGGTCACATGCGAAGAAGGAGCTTAGCGAAGGGAGCTTGTGGAGGTTGAGAATAGAGATTCTCGATGGTTGGACTTACGAAGGAGATTCTAGTCGTAGATTCAAGGATCCATTGGCGGTAGATCTTCCACTCTGGAAGATTTCCATATAGAGGTGAGAGAGGTTTGAAATTTGAAATGCTCGAAGCCCGAAAGATGAAATCAACAACAATAGTTGATCTAGAGGGGAGTTACATGGCCACATATCACAACGATCTAAGATCGTGCGTAGATGGTAGGAAAGCATATTCGTAGAAGTCGTTTATTGCGAGGAAGTGCCGAGAGACTGGAGATCAATGGACGGGAATGATTGTGGGGCCAGAACTTACGCGGAGGATAATAATTCTAGAGTAGGATGCAATTGGAACCACGGTATTCGTAAATGGATACGTGGTAGCACGAGAAGGATTGCGGGGAGAAAAGAGGGTTGGTTTGGAACCACTCTTTCTGCGCCCACAATTGCGTGTTAGCACAAGGACATGACCCAGGGCCTTATGAAGGAGGGGCTAATGCCAAAGGGGCTTACTCCTAAACTAGTGTTTTGGGAGAGCGGAGAAATTAGCACACGGGTCTGACAAACCTGCACACATAAGGAAAAGGGGACCTATCTATATTTGATTTGGGTTCGAAGAGGAACTTGAGGAGTCGATTCGACTCAGGAGTTAGAAAGATCCTAGACCGGGAGGTCGTAGAACCCCAGGAGGGTAGGGGGACTGCATCACTTGGGCATAAGGGAGGTAAGTAACCATGTTTATATGGGCTTTCTACAACCACTAATTAAAATCATGCTAATGTAATTATCCAAAAAAAAATTAAAATTATGCTAATGTAATTATCGAAGGAGTTTTGAGTGATACTTAGTAGCAAGTGCAACAAAGTTGCTTATACAACCTCTCAATAATAATGGTATGCAGTTAATGAAATTTAGTGACATGCATATGCATTTACGAAAATAATGTGTCAAACATTATGAAAGTGTTCAACATTAAGAAGGTAAGGGATTATTTGGTATTCTTTAGAATTTTATTTTTGTACTGAAAGACATTAGGAGAAGTGTTCCAAGATCACCATAGTTTTGTTGAGTTAGAAAGGTAGGCATCTTGGTAGGGTGACACATATTTTGAAATTGAAATCTGATTTGGATATGTTTGACTTTCTAAGAGAAAATGATTTTCATCTTCAACTAGTGTCACAAAGAAATTATTATTTATTTACCACATAAAATAAACATGTTATTATTTTAAAACAATTATTTGTACATATACATCTTAGCAACCTCCTAGTAACATATTTATATATGGTTTGACATAAGATGATAATCATAACCTTTCTAAATAATAAATATTCCTCATTAATTTTGGTTAACTTACTTATTTTTATTGTAGTGATTCAAAAATCATATTAATTTTGATTTAATGATAATGTAAAGTCCACTTAGCACTCATTGCATCGGGTGATAGATTAATGACTTACACTCATTGCATCGGGTCATAGATTAATGACTTACACTACGCAGTTAATCCCGAAAATAATATCTAATATCTTGCACTGNGGAAGCCCCTATATACTTAAATAATAAGAGTTAAGGGAGCTCTAACTGGGTAGTTCATAAGGCACAATACTTGCTAAGGTTTTGCAAATGGGGTAGCAAGCTAAGTGGGCTTGATTGTGGGGAAAACTCCACAGTTAAGCGCGCTTGAGCCAGAGGCGTCTTGGGATGGGTGACCACCTGGGAAGTCCTGGTTACCGGGTGCAAGTCCTAGAAGTGATGATTGATGCTATGCGATTCATTTCGTTGGCTTCAATCCCATTTCTTCACCCCTGTGAGCATCACCCGATGCAATGAGTGCTAAGTGGACTATTCAAATCATGAGAATTATTGGTCAGTTGAGACTAATACTCATGGATATGGGTCATATATTAATGACTTACACTACGCAGTTAATCCCGAAAATAATATCTAATATCTTGCACTGCGGAAGCCCCTATACACTTAAATAATAAGAGTTAAGGGAGCTCTAACTGGGTAGTTCATAAGGCACAATACTTGCTAAGGTTTTGCAAATGGGGTAGCAAGCTAAGTGGGCTTGATTGTGGGGAAAAATCCACAGTTAAGCACGCTTGAGCCAGAGGCGTCTTGGGATGGGTGACC
>ML804606.1:0-26658 GCA_009831015.1 Picea engelmannii | reverse complement strand
GTGGACTATTCAAATCATGAGAATTATTGGTCAGTTGAGACTAATACTCATGAATATGGGTCATAGATTAATGACTTACACTACGCAGTTAATCCTGAAAATAATATCTAATATCTTGCACTGCGGAAGCCCCTATATACTTAGATAATGTAAAGGTATATCTTTTTAAAATTCAATTTATGTTTTATTTATTTATTTATAAATAATGTTATTTTATGTCAAAACATTAATATATATATATATTTATGATGTATAATAAAATTAATAAAATAATATTTATTTTTTATATTTGTATATATTAATTAATTATTATATTATTTTATATTTTTAAATAAAATAAAAAAACAAATTTAATTTAAAAAAAAGTCTCAATCATTCCAAACACAATAAAGATGTAAGGAATAAACCGTCTCCATGTTAAACGCAATAAAACTTACTACTCCAAAACAAAATAATCTGATAATTGTCATTGCAACTATTAGATACATAATTAGTATGGACTTTGCAACATTTTCTTGCGTAGTAGGATTTAGAACTTGAGTTCGATTCTCTCTTGTGGAACACTAGTTACAATTGTAGTTGTCTTGTCTATGCTTCCATCCCATGCTTCTTCTTCAACAAACTCATCATCACAACTTATTATCAACTTCTTTTTGATAAGATTGTATAATTTATAATCCTTGGATTGTTCACTATATCCCACAAATATGGACTTATCTCCTCTATCATCTAGTTTCTTTCTCAAATCTTGAGGTATCGATGCCTATGCTACACATCCAAAGACTCTCATGTGTGCTATATTATGCTTCCTTTTCTTCCAATCATCTTTTGGGGATTTATTTATCAGTGATTTTTTGGACATATATTAAATATGTATACCAAGCATGCGAACGCTTCATCCCAATACTCATTTTGTAGTTGTTGTTTTTTTATCATACTTTGTGCCATTTCCATAATTGTTCTATTCTTTCTCTCTCCTATTCCATTTTTTTGAGGAGTATACATTGTTATAAATTGTTTCCTTATGTCATTTTCTTTGCAAAAAATATGAAAATCATTTGATGTATATTCACAACCATGATTGGTTCTCAATGTTTTGATATAGTGTCCACTTTATTTCTCAATTTTTTCCTTGAACTCCTTAAATAAAACAAATACATTTGATTTGTATTTCAAAAAATAAGCCCATTGTTTTCTACTGAAATCATCAAGAAATGTCAAGAAATAAAGTCTTCCACTTATGAATGGTCTTTGCATAGGTCCAAAAAGATATGAATTGAATATCTCAAGTGGATTTGTTTCCCTGTAAAACTCCCCAACTGGAAATGCTTTCCTATGTTACTTTTCTAATATGCAACTCTCACATGTTATCTTAAGTGGCTCTGTTGGTGGCAATACATATATGTAACAATTGTAACCCCTTGAAGTTTAAATGTCCAAGTATTAAATGCCATAGACAATATTCATTATTGTATGAATCTTTAAAAGCTATCTCGACAACCTTTTGAAATCCATGTGGCTCCAAGAATAGTTCACTTTGAATTCTAAGTGGAAACATCCTATTTTTTGTCATTCCAACTTTTGCAATGAGAATATTTCTTGGTTTCTTATCTAGAATCACACATTCACTATTTTCAAAATGTATTCTATATCCTTTTTGCACTAGTTGCCCAATGCTTATGAGATTTGATTGCAGTCCACGAACATAATATACATCTAAAATATGACTATCCTCACCTTTCTCAGTTCTTATGTTAATTAACCCTTTTCCCATGACTGAAACTTGGTGATCATTCGCTAATTCCACTTCTGGTTTTATTGAAGCATCCATTGTTGCAAATATCTCCTTACTTCCACTCATGTGATTACTACAACCACTATCTAGGAACCATACTTATTTGGAATTCAATTTTGCTACATTGCATGCTATCAATATGGTGTTTTCTTCACTACTATTGGGATGGTTTTCATTTTAAAGTGTGCCTTTTGCTTATTCATGTCATATTTTTTTTTCTACATTTTGATGCAAAATACCCAAGTCTTTTCGGATGTTGGATTTATCATACCTTTCTTCTTGATGATGACTATGAGAATGGTTTCTCTCCCTTCCTCTTGTTGGTGTAGAATGAGAATGTGGGCTTGATGATGGTCTTTTGCTTTCAAATTGTGTATTTTGTTTTCCTCCTCTTTGTGTAAAACATCCTCTAGCTCTGTTGTAATTTGATCTCCCTCTTGTTCTACCAAGTGAAAGTTGAGTCTTGAATGCATTCTCTAATGATGATGTCCATTTTCTTTATAATATTTTCTCATGTGATAATAGTGATCCCATTAATTCATCTACTAATAGCTGAGTGAGATCTTTGGATTCCTCAATGACTATTACAACTAGATCAAACTTTGTAGGTAAGCTTCTAAGTATTTTCTCTGCAAAGTTTTGATCTCAAATGCTTTCTCCACATGATCTAAGTTGATTAACTATTTCCATTGCATGAGTGAAGAATGAATGTATTGAATTTGTATCCTTCATTTATAAGTTTTCAAAATCCCTTCTAAGAATTTGTAATTTTATTCTTCTTACCTTTCTTGTTCCTTGGTATGTTGTGTGTAAACTTTACCATGCTTGTTTTGATCTTGTGGCGGCTTCTACTTTTTGAAAAATTGATTCCTCCACTGCATGTTGAATAGAAAACAATGCTTTGGAATCCTTCTTCTTATTTTCCTTCAACAAATCCTTCTCCACTTGTGGAAAAGCCCGATAATCTTATTGGGTTGTTGGTTCAAGAAACCTACAAAATATAACACAAGTTAATAACTAGTCGACAATTTCATTAAAATTTTTAATAAAATACGTTAAAGAATATGCTAGAAAAAAATTTATTCTAATTAAGTAAGAGAATCAAATGAAAGTACAAGATTAATTTAAATCTCACCTTGATCATCCAGTGGCTCACCCGTTGTGAAGAGGATGTTAGTACATCCTCGCCAATCCATCCCCACGTCAGGGCATGACACCATCAAGAACACGTGATCTGCCTCATTGGCTAATAACTTAAGTGTCTACCTGGAAATCCTAGCTTGAAAATAAGACATGCCCCTATTGGGAATCATATTTCTCCACATGTGCATCCACACCTCATTAATTGGCCTAGGAGGACAACAAAGAAAACTAGGTCTCATCTATAGAAACCTCTCAAAAACCAAACAAAATAATTCTGAAGAAAATGGTAAGGTTCTCCCATCTATCATAGCACAACATCTATCCAATTCTATACAAAACTTCCTCAAGAAAATGACAAACCAAATAATAAGGGGTGGCCTCTTTATCAAAGAATAAACATAATATAAATGTGTGCAACGAATGTGTTGACCATCACCATTTAAGTGGTAAATGGTTGACAGTAACAGTGAGAGTCACCTAACATCCTATGCATTGAATGCGGCTATCTGTAATTGTCCACCAACCACCTATGGTCTCGGTGGGAATTGCTTTCTTTGTGATGGATATGGGCGTCCCTAAGTGGATATCGGGCTGATCATTCTCGTCCTTTAATAGGCTGCGATTTCAAGAGAAGATGAGTAGCACAAGACTTGAAGAGCTCATTAATTGTGTCGTATCGTTCTACTAAGACATTGAATCCAATTCAAGTTTCAATGATCAGAACGACCTATATATTTAGGGCCAAAATCTCACCATTACATGACCAGATATGAAGCCTTTCCACATCCGTCGGCCATTCATGTGCGCTGCTTATTACTCCAGAACAACCGCAGGTTCTTAGTTTATTTGATATTTTTCCCATGGTTGATACAATATGGATTCAAATTCGTAGATCTATCATAACCCTTCACTTTCGGGTCCAGATCACTGCAAGTGCTAGACAAGAAAGTGAGTGGTCATATAAAAGTTTAATGAGGGATTTTATTTTTTGTCTCTATCTCTAATGCATTTGCATTTCTCAATATGGCACGTCTAACTATTATCTACTTTGTGAGATAAACGTATGGGTTACGTCCAGCGCATTTATGCTTAGTGTTTTGACCGGTGCTTCCTCTTACTAATATAAAATGGATACGCCCAATATCTCCTACTCGCCCCATAGCTTTTTTTGTTGGTTTTTCCTCAACTGCTTGGTTCGATTTTGGTGACCATTTTGGAGGTATCTTTGAGTTTTCTAAACCATCGGAGAGTATCATTTAATGGTATTGGAGGCACAGATCGATTTCTATAAGTGGCAGCTTGGGTCTAAGACTGACGATTTTGGAGACGAAAATTGTGATGATAATTGGCAGCGATTTCTAGCCGATTTTTTTTTCTGCAGCGATTTCACTGCAGGGTGGATCTGATCTAGCCAGATCGAGACTGCGGGTGGTCGTTCCTTTTTCCCTCCATTGCGCCAATGCTCAATATCAAGGATAATCAACGACATTCCTAAAAGGATATCGCATACAGATTGCAACGCTTCCTCTATTCCTGGACGATTATGTTATTGTCGATTCCGATCTTCTAGCTATCCCCCGACGAGCTTTCTAATCGTTCCCTTTGGAGATGCCATCCTAGTGTTCGATGCGGTGCCAACTAGGCGCCATGGAAGTGCATGCTAAGTGTCAGATCGGGGATTCAACCTCATATCCTCATGCTGATATGGTTTTCTAATCGTTCCTTTCATCTCGCGGGTTCCATATTTGGATCTGTGGTGGATTTTTTGTGGCCCTTTTGGCCACCATATTTAGCCTATGATCCTGGACAGTCACAACAACTCTAGGCATCGGTTTATCAAATTGCTCAAAGCAAGCATCTTAGTGAGGAGCTTATCTTTGATGCTCTTTAGTATTTATGCCTATGTCAATTATGCAGAGTTGGTTAGAGGGTTGTGTTTGAATGATAAGACGAAGGATATATTCCCTTGGTGGCTTTGCATGCTAAGGAGATTGCGTTTTTTTTTTTTTGTTTTTTGTTTTGAGTTATTGTCATTTTTGTTTGCCAATTTATTATATTTTGAAGGTTACTGGCATCTTAATGAGGAGCTTATCTTTAATGTTCTTTAGTGTTTATGCCTATGTCAATTATGCAGAGTTGGTTAGTGGGTTGTGTTTGAATGAGATGACGAAGGACATATTCCCTTGGGGGCTTTGCATGCGAAGGAGTTTGAGTTTTTTTGTTTTGAGTTATTGTCACTTTTGTTTGCCAATTTATTATATTTTGAAGGTTACTCCCAATTTTGTTTCCTTAACACGTCGATGAAGCCTCCATTTTATGTCTTGTGTGAAGCATTGAGAAGATTCTTTCACTCTCTTTCCAACTATTGGTTGCATACCAAATTTAATTCCTTTTTGAGATTCTTGTTTTTTCTAATAGCATGCATAAATTAAGAACATTGAGTCATCAGTTGTTTGTTGAGAACCATATCGAGGATTGTTTCCCATGAAGTCTTTTTATGGTACCTCTCATTTTGCACCTTTGAGTAGTGGATTCTATGTCACTCATGTAGATAACTTTAGGAGTGTATCGAGACATTTTTTTCCATGCACTCCTTTGTTTTGTAGTCTCTTCGAGCTCATCACTTTGGAGTGTTTCTTGAGCCTAGGTTGTTTTGCATCGTTGTTTCCTTTAGCTTGTACTAAATACTTTAGTGATACATCCATTGCCATCATATTTTTCAATTAGTTCAACATTGCAGGGGTATTTCATGCAATTCTTCGTCGTGTGATTCTTCATGTTTCATCATATTTATTCGACATCAACTATTTTTAAGAGTGTGTGTAGTATCGAGCACCATTTCTATTTTGACTCAGCGACGAGTGACCCATGAACTTTGGCGAGATGGATAGTTGTCCATAAGGACACTCATTTTATGATGTTTTTGTCAACTACCTCATTTGGATTTCTAATTCAGGACTCATTTCAGGACCAGTCACTTTCCTTAAGAAGTTTGAATTTTTTGTCTCTTTCCTTAATAAGTTTGAATTTTTTGTTTTCACTATCTTTGATAGCATTGACAACTTGGAGTTCTTGGCCTTGTTTTTCAGAGTTTTGATCATAGTTCCTCGTTGTAGCTGTCAACCTCTGCAGGCCTTATTCCCTTTCTTTTCAATGCGTCTTTATGGGATCTTCTTCAACTTCAAGTCCAATGTCATTTTCAATACTGACATTTTTCTCTCTTTTGAAGAGGAGCTTTTTCCTATGGGTTTTTCTCCTTTTCTCCAGTTATGATAGTTTGTACATGTGGGTACCTTATCATGCCTTGTTCTCGGGACCCATTCTTGTTCTTCTTTGTTCCTCCCTAAATTTCACTTAAGGGGGGTGTTGGTGTGTTTGTTAAGCTCATGTAGTTGCTCCTTGTCTTCACAAAATTGTTGGAACTAGTTGGAGTGAATCTCTCACATCCAACTAGATGCTTCCTAGAATGGTGTGAGGTTGAGTAATTTATTAAACAATAGATCAAGGTAGTTGTTCTATGGTGAACTTAAACTTGTGTATTAATATGTACTCTCTTTCTTTGTTTAATAGAGACCTCTCACAGAATTTTTATTTGTGCATAATAACATCTCCTCTCATCTTTCTCATTTCTCATTGTCTCATGACATTAAAACACAAGTGAGAGTTGCAAAGCATGAGAGACATTAATCTTGTATTCAGAAAGAGATTGCATGAAGAAAATAAGTTTGCTATAGATTTTATACGAACACTCTCACGTAAAAGGTGCTTAAGCAATGCAAATGTGCACAAATGGCACGTGGAACGTTTCTCGTGGAAGCAATGTGTTGATATGAGAAGATTTAAACTGTATCAAGTATTCTTGTGATTGGCACCTTTATTGAGGTTTGGATTCCTGTGAGTTAACCTGTCCAAAACGTTAGCTTGTTGTGTCAACTCGCAAAGAATTAGACTCTTAAGTGCCTTTCATGTGTTGGATGTTTTCACACAAAAAAAAAATGGACATTAATTAATTATGTATCATAATTTAGAATAAATTACAAATTTTTGGTCCATTCTAAGGCCACCTGGATGAGAACCAAATCTCGTTTAAGTCATCAAGATTTATTTCCCATTTTGTAACTATTAACAACAAAAAGAAAACTTGTTTGAAGAGATGTAATCAATTTTTTGAAATTTCACCATAAAATAAATGGTATTTTTAAACTCTATTTATGGTTGGAGTGGGTTATGAATTTTTTGTTGTTGGAAACATGTCAACCAATTTCTTCATGTGATAACATGCTCTGACATGCACATGCATTTCAACTAAATTATGAATGTGCATACATGCACTCATTGTAAATAGGTTGTGTAAACTATGTAATCTATTTATGAACTCTTTGTGTAACTATGTGATCTATTCATGATAGAGGTGATAAATGTCATATATACTAGCATATTGATATAGTTGGGGGTGCAATGTGTGTAGAGAACATAGTGTTTGTGAGGAGAGGATGATTGTATGCCTGAGATTGGCTATTGAAATTATCCCTTGAGTAATAAGAATACTGAATATAATTTTCCATAGTTTTTTCTAGCATTGGGTTTCCACATAAATCACTGTGTCAATTGTGTGATTGATGTTATCATTTTTATGCATGTTTAATCTTTCTTGTTGATGCTCTGTTTTGCTTTTGTTTTCGAACAAGTGGTATCACAATAGGTTGAGTAGGTCTACTATGAGTTCAAGAAGGAGTGATTGAGTGAGTATCAGTTCATCGATGCTCCCTAGGCAGTGTTAGAGGCGCGTCGACGCTCTCAAACTTAATAAATTTTAATTTTCGAATCTTGGATTAAATCATGGAGATATATTTTTGATAAAAGGTAAGTTTTTAAAAGGTGAAAGGGTGGTTTAATAAAAGGTTTTCAAGGTTTTTTTTTTTTTAATATTTTAATTAAAGTTTATATTTTTTAGGTTTAACCTTAAATATAATAAAACTCCTCCACATTTAAAATGGATTGGTTTTATAAGCACTGGTTTTGGAGTTTTTCGGCTAATGGCGAAAGTGGAGATTTCTATGTTTGAGACGGAGAAATTTAGTGGAAAGAACAACTTTGCGCTATGGGAGATCAAGATGTCGGATATGCTTGTGCAAAAGGGATTGCAAAAGGCATTGACTGGAAAAACAAAGAAATCGACAAGAATGATAGATGAGTATTGGGAAGATCTATATGCAAGATCCCTCGCTACTATCCGTTTGTGTCTGGAAAATCAAGTTTTGTTTGACATTGCTGAAGAGAAGACAAAAATAGGTTTGTGGAGCAAACTGGAGATTTTGTATATGAAAAACAACTTGACAGATATAATATTCTTGTAGAGGTAGTTCTACATCTTAAGGATGAAATAAGGTATGGAAAATTATTGATCACTTGAATGTTTTCAATACTTTGATTTGTCAATTATATAGCATGGAAGTAAAGTACGAAGATGAGGACAAGGCAGTTACACTACCGTGTTCGTTTATTGAGTCTTGGGATCATCTTGTCACAACTATGTGTTTTATCAAAACATATGCCATTGATTAGGACACTATTGTGGGAGTTGTTTTGTCTGAAGAGATGAGGAAAATATTCAGTAAAGAAACCTAAAACCTCAACAGTAGAAGCAATGGTGGTGAGAGGTCGATTTACAGAAAGAGGGAAAAATCAAAGGGGTATATCAACTTCTAAGTCAAAATGAAAGAAGAGTAAGAAGAAATGTTGGTTTTTTGGAAAATCTGGGAATCTCAAGAAGGATTGTTGGAAAAGACAGAATGCATCCAAAGATGATTGCACAAAAGAAGCATAGGAAGCTAATTTAGAAGAAATAAGTTTAGGTTTCAGTTCAGGTATGGTTGATGAGGTTTGTCTACTTGTTATGCTTCAAATCAACATCAACATTGGTTGCTATATTATGGTGCATACATCCACATGTGTCTTCATAGAAGTTGGTTCTAAACTTACCAATCTATTGATGATGGTGTTGTTTTTATGGGAAATGATTTTTCTTGTAAAATTGTTGGAGTTGGTAGCATCCGGATTAAAATGCATTATGGTTTTGTAAGAACATTAACATATGTAAGAAATGTTCCCGAACTACGAAAGAACTTGATATCCTTGGTAGTTCTAGATTATGTTGGTTACATGTGTAAAACTCAAGGTGAATTATTGAAGGTGTCCAAAGGCATATTACTAGTCATGAAATAAAATAGGATCGAGAACCTTTATCAGCTTTAAGGAAGGACACAAGTAAATCAAGCAGTGGTCTCATCTAAAGATGCAAGTGACTCTGTTCATTTATGGCATCAACATTTGGGTCATATGAGAGAGAAAGGGCTTAAGTTATTGGTTGATAGTAAGTCACTTCCAAGTTTGAAGTTTTTGAATTTGAATTTATGCAAGTATTGTGTTTTTGGAAAATAGTGTAGACAAAAGTTTAAAACAAGAAGGCATCTAAGAAAAATTATCCTTGATTACATTCATGCAGATGTTTGGGGACCATCCCCTACAGTTTCTTTTGGAGGATCTTCATATTTTGTGACATTTATAAATGATTACTCTAGAAATACTTGGGTCTATTCACTTAAAAGAAAAGATGATGTATTTAATACTTTTAAGAAATTCTGAGATTTGGTTGAAAAGAGAACTGAGAGGCCAGTCAAGTGTTTAAGGACATATAATGGAGGTGATTTCACATCTATGGATTTTGAGAACTATTGCAATGGAGCTAGGACCGAAAGACATAACACCACGATTTATACTCCTCAACATAATGGTGTTGATGAACGCACGAATATGACTCTTCTAGAGAGAGCAAGGAGAATGCTCAGTAATGCCAAGATGAAATAGGAATTGTGGGAAGAAGAAGTTCTTACAACATGATATCTCATAAATGAGTCACCATCAACTACAATAGACTATAATATTTCAAAATAGGTATAGATAGGTCATTCATGTGATTTTTCAAATTTGAGAATATTTAGATGTGATGCTTATTCTATTATTTCTTAATATTAGCGTTCTAAGTTAGATCCTATATCAAAGAAATATTTCTTTGTTGGTTATGGTGATGGATTTAAGGGGTACAGATTGTGGGATCTTATTTCCCACAAACTCATCATAAGCATAGATGTATTATTTGATGAATCCTCACTCTTAAAATTAGAAATGGTAAATGTTGAATTGAGACAAGAACATGTATTGCACGTTCAACAAATTCAGTTGGAAACTCAACCATCTTCAAAACGGGATGAGCATGAAGAATTTCTAGAAGATGAAGATGAATATGCAAAAAAAAATTGAGGAAAATGAGGATATGCCTCAAACATCTCTAAGGAGATCTTCACAAGACAAGAATCCTCTTACAAGGCATGACGATTATGTTTCATGTTTGTCTTTGGTTTCGATTGATGGAGAACCTAGTTTTTCTTAGGAATAATTTAAGGTATCTGAAAGTGCTCAATGGAACAAAGCGATGAATTAAGAAATGGATTCCTTAGAGAGGAATAAAACATGGGACCTGGTAGAACTTCCAAAGGACATGAAGGTTGTCGGCTGCAAGTGGGTCTACAAACTAAAAAAGGGTGTTGACGATAAGGTCAAAAGGTATAAAGAAATATTGGTAGCAAAAGGGTATTCACAAAAGGAAGGTATTGATTTTCATGAGATCTTTTCACCAATTATGAATCTTGTTTCGATTCGTGTTGTGTTAGCACTAGTTTCTTTACTTGATATTGAGTTAGAGCAGGTAGATGTTAAAATGACATTTCTACATGGAGATTTAGATGAGGATATATATATGGAACACCGAGAAGGGTTTGTTTAGGATCAAAATAAGAGGTTTGGTTGAAAACTCAAGAATTCATTGTGTGGCCTGAGACAGTTTCCCAGGAAATGGTACATGAATTTTGATTCCTTCATGGTGAGCCTAAATTTTACAAGAAGTGAATATGATCATTGTGTTTACATTAAAATGTTGGAAAATGGAATGTTCATTATTTTGGTGTTATATGTTGATGATATGCATGTGACAAGAAAAATCATGGTCAAAATCAATTGGTTAAAGGATCACTTGGATAGGGTGTTTGATATGAAGGATCTAGGAGCAATAAAAAAAATCTTAGGCATGAATATACACAGAGACATGAAAAATGCTAAGTTGTGGTTATCAGAACAAAATTATGTGGAGAAAATACTTATGAGATTCGGTATGAATAATGTGAAACCCATACAGATCTCTATGAATTCCCATTTCAATCATTCTTTAGGTTTATGTCCTAGTAATAACAAAAACACGGATTATTTGTCTCGTGTACCATATGCTAAAGAAGTGGGAAGTTTGATGTAGGAAATGGTGAGTACTAGACCATATATTTCACATGCAGTTGGTGTTGTCATTTGATACATGGAAAATCCAGTAAAAGAGGATTGGGAAGCAGTGACATGGGTGCTTCGATATATTAGAGGCACAAGCAGTTATTCTATCACCTATGATGGTTCAAGATATTCAATTTGTTGTTACATAGATTCAGATTTTGTAGGGGACTTGGAAAAAAGGAGATCCACTTAATGATATATCTTTACTCTTGCACGAAGACCTATTAGCTGGATGTCAAAGCTTCAAAACATAGTCTCTTTATCCGCTACTGAGGTAGAGTATATGGTTTTGTCACATGCGTGCAAGGAGGCAATTTGGCTACAGGGTTTTTTGGGTGAGTTTGGAAGTATGCAAGACAAGGTGAAAGTATTTTTCTATAGTCAAAGTGTTATTCATTTGGCTAAAAATCTAGCTTATCACTATAAGACAAAACGTATTTATGTTAAGTACCATTTTGTAAGATAGGTTGTTGATGATCCTTTTCCATCATGCATGGTGAGCGCATGTGATTTTGGATCCTTGATTAGGCCCATCTGAATGATTTTTTTATGCTCAAGTGTGAGAGAATCAATGAATTTCCCCATGGTAGGCATCTTCCATTTTGATCCCAAGAGATATCTACCATAATAGAAAGTGTAGACATAGGAAACATATTATGATCCTATCTTAGCCAAGATTATTAGAACAATTTGGTTTACTTGTGTAGACTTATCAATACCACAATATTGCAAGATCAATATCAAATATTTAAACTTGATAAATAAATATTCTATATTATCAACACTTTTAGGATCCAAGGTATTCAACTCTACCTCAAGCATATGACCTCTCATCTCATCCTTATTTCCAAAGAGTCTGTCCAAGGTGGTTCATATCTCGTTTGTAGTATTTCATGTAGAAATAGGAAACTAGAAATCAACTAAAATTAATTCAAGAAGAAGTCTTGTGGCCTCATCCTTATATTTCGCCCATTTGTTCTTCTCAATATTTGATGTAGGTTTTGTTTTTGTCATCATCTTCAAATTGTAAAATAATTTCCTTCTAATTTGGAATTCACCCTTCGTCTTCCATTAAAAATAATTGTACGGTCTGAGTATTGTCACCAAATTTAATCAAAGAATTTGTGTCATATCCATTCCTCTTACTGGATCTGAAAAACCAAGAAACATTTTCCTAAGAAATCACTGAAAAAATAGTTTTTCAAGACTGCCTCATTGTCCCAATGGGAATATTGAGACATTGTTTCACCTTGTGTCAAGGATACAGTGTGACCCTTAGTATAGTGTCGCACCCTTATGCAAAGGCTATACTGCGACACTTTCAAAAACTGTGAAAAAGTTGTTGCGACACTCCATAAATTTCCAATTTTATAAGTGTGCTTGCGACTGTCACACCTTTCGACATGGACAGGTTACGACACTTTCATATGCATGGATTACTCTCTTAAAAACTTGTATTTCCCTCTTCTCTGTCTTGTATGGTTGTCTCCAAGCAACTCAACTATGATGCCATGTCAATGTTTCATAAAAAATGGCATAGGATACCTAGCTAAAACATTTACAAACGAATATTATCAATAAAAGGACGAGAGATTTAATATGAAAGAATGAGAAAATATATTCTCACTACTCCAATGAGCTAATAAATATTGAATACAATGAATGAATGAGCGATACACACTCATATAGGGAAGAACACTCCATAATTAAGAAAATTACCAATGAGCTCTTCTTACGAATGCATGCATAATAGTGATGTTCTAAAATAGAAAGTCTAAAATAGAACTAACTTCAGTTAACTACCACCTAACTAGTGAGTCAAAAATATAAATATTTCCAACACCTATTCATTTGCATTTATATAAAGATTAATATTGTTTATGAATTAATACATTTTGTTAATATATTTTTGCATGTGATAATGTTTTGTATGATTAACATCATATTCCTTTTTTTTAATACTTTTGGTTTTGTACTAATATTTTTAATTAAATTTATGATATTTTCATTTAAACAAAATTTAATTAATATAAAACATTATAACTCTTGATTTGCAATTTCAATTATAAAAATCATATACATATTGTTGGAAATATTAATTACGTGATCCAGGTGGATATTGGTGGCCACCCACCTATTCCACCTGGACCCCCACAATTGCTTCTTTCATTTTTTCAGTTTCCGCACAGTTTACTATTTTAGCAGTTTTCGGGTCCTGAACTTCCAGAGCCGTTTTGAGGCCTTAAACGATGTTTTTTGGGAAAATGGGGAGCAACATGGATCATGGATCATGTTTCTCACCCAAAAGTTGTAGTCCTCATATAGATATTTCTAACGAGGTATGGAACGCATCAAACAGAGATCGTATGCCAAAGTTACGTCCTCGTGAAGTTGATGTACGAACTTACCCAAACAGGGCCCATAGTCTTGGCGTTTCATTTGCTAGGGTTAGGTCTTTGGATGTTTAGGGTTTTCCATTGTTTCTAAATAATAATAGGACTTCGAGCCTCATTGTAACACAGTTTAGAGGCCAGTAGTCAACACATATCTTCTCAGAGATAAGCTACCAACGCCCTAGCTAGTTTATTTCCATTCTGTCTGTAAGCATATTTCAGTCATTTGTTATTAATGAAATGAAGTCTTATTTCCGCTACATCTCTGTTTTTATGTGTATTTATGTATTTCATTGTGTTCCTACATAAATCCGGATTATTGGTATTAGAGCGGTCTTCTCATTCTCGATCCTTCCTTGCATGTCCCTAACAAGGTCAGGGTATAAGGAGTTGGGGCTCGATCTGGTTGAACCTTTGCAAGATCAGCCTCGCAAACCTCGATGACTGCCCATGGGTGAAGAAAATAAAGATGAGGGAGTAGGAGATCCTATCAAATTTTTTCTCGAGGATGCCCTCAAGAAACAAAGGAATGCGATGATGGACAACTTTGCCCAAATTCTTCAACGGATTCCCACTAGCGGTGCATCGACATCCAACAACCACTCTGGAGGTGCCACTCCTTTTAAGGTACAAGTAAACTTTGACATTCCCATATTTGAGGGCCAAATAGATGCAGATGTCATAGATAGATGGTTGAATCTATTACAAGGATATTTCTCAGTTCATGACTTTTCTGATCGAGAAAATATTATTTTCTCACTCCTCAAAGTCGCCCCCCATGTCAAGGACTAGTGGGAAACCTACTCGAAGAAAGAGGGTGAGGGAGAACCCTCTCTGTTCTCGGCCACACCCACTTGGAATTATTTCCGAGACGCCATCAAGGAACAATATTATCCCATGGGGAGTTATGAGGACAAATACATACAATGGACTACTCTGCGGCAACAAATGGACCAAGATGTGCATGAGATGATGAATCTGTTTCATACCCTATACACAAATTTGGGTATCAAAGATTCATAGAAACATTTGTTTTTAAAGTACCACAGTTGTCTGCATAGATACATTCAGGAGGAAATGGAGTTCCTTGACATGTCCTCGCTTGGTGTGGCATACCGATATGCTGCCAAGATTGAGCAAAAGTTCAAACAGAAGAAGCAAGACTTTGGGTCTGCAAATCAGAAGTAAGGAAAAGGTACCCCCAAACCATAGAACAAAGGACCAATCCAAGGTGGGGCAGCCCAGGACAGCTCGCCAAAGCCAGAAGCAGAAAACAACACCACGAAGCCAAAAAAGGACACGGGGAAGTGGTATGAGTTCCATAAGAGCTCCACTCACAACACAAGTGAGTGTTGGGCCAAGCAATCACTGGTAGCCGAGTTGAAGGCTTCTAAATTGGATGCATGCTCCGACTCTGAATCAGAAATAGACAAGGGGAATGACAGGGGGAAGTAGATTATCGATGTGCAACCCAACGCCACAATTGCCACCATGAAGATCCAGAAGGAGGAAACAGAAGATCCAGAGGAGGCAGAGCGACTCTTCCATTCCAAGATGTGGGTAAAGGGTTCCCCATTGCAGTTCATTGTTGACAGTGGGAGCCTGAAGAACCTCATCTCGGTAGAGGTCGTGAAGCAGTTGGGCTTGCCGACCACAACACACCCACAACCATACACTATCGGGTGGTTGCACCAAGGATGGGACCTCCACGTAAGTCAACAATGTCGCCTTCCCTACAACATCAAGCCCTTCACAGATGAGGTATTATGTGACATTGATCCTCTTGATGTTTTTGATGTATTATTAGGCCAACCGTACTTATGGAAGTGACATGTTGTGTATGAGTCCATGCCTCATGATGTTATTATCACTTTGGGCAATAAGTTGTACAGGATACCAGAGATAGCACCGCCTACCACCATCTCTTTGGTTACTGCAAAACAATGCAGTAAGCTCATTTTCAAAACCAGGAAATTTGTTTTCCTGATGATCCACCCTCAGGGAAAGAGGAAGACTGTGGCCATGACCTCCAGACAGGGCCCTGCTGCATGAAAACAACAGATGGATAAGGTCATGGAGGAGTATGAGGACATCTTCACCTTCCCCGCAGGGGTGCCTCTACACTGTCAGGTCAAGCACCCCATCGATCTGACTCTAGGTGCATCGCTACCTAATGGACCCATCTACTAGTGCTCTATCCTAGAGAATGATGAAATCAAGAGGCAGGTTTAGGATTTGATGCAGAAAGGTCACATCTGGACGATTTCATTGCCCCGTGGGAGCTCGAGCGTGTTGGTGCAGAAGAAGGATGCAACTTGGAGACTCTGCATTGACTATCAGACACTAAACAAGAACACTATCTGGAATAGGTACCCGATCCCACGTATTGATGACCTTCTGGACCAACTCAAGGGGGTAAAATATTTTAGCAAAATCGAATTGAAGTCTGGGTATGACCAGGTACCAATCGAACCCTCTGATGTGTGGAAGACTACATTCAAATCCAAGGAGGGCCTTTTCGAATGGTTGGTCATGCCTTTCGGGTTGACGAATGCCCTTGCAACCTTCATGAGGCTAATGGATGACATCTTGCAGCCATTCACCAACTCATTTGTAGTGGTATAATTGGATGACATTCTGATCTTTAGCCAAACCTGGGAAGAGCACCTCCACCACATCCGACAGGTCCTCCAAACACTGCGGCAACACAAGTTGTGTGCCAATTTGGAGAAATGAACTTTCGTCATAACCTAGGTTCAATATCTGGGATACATTATTGATGAGCGGGGGGTGCATGTGGATCCAACAAAGATCCAAGTCATTTGGGATTGGCCAGCCCCAACCACCCTAATAGAGCTCCGTAACTTTTTAGGTCTTGCCAATTTCTATCTCAGGTTTGTGTTGGGATTCTCTCATATCACTTGACCCTTGAGTCAAGTCACCAAGGGAGGAGCTAAACCAAAATTCTTTTGGTCTGAATCTCAATAGAAGGCGTTCGAGGAGTTGAAGCATCGCCTCTGCCATGCACCAGTGCTCACATTACCAGACTTGCAACAACCATTTTAGATCGAGACAGATGCCTCTGACTATGCTATTGGGGCATTCCTTACTCAACATGGGCATCCAGTGGCATATCACAGTGATACACTTTCTGACATAGTCCAGAAGTATCCCACGTATGACAAGGAAATGTATTCCATTGTGCAGGCTTTTCGGCAATGGAAGCATTACATTTTGGGAAAGGAAACGGTCATCCACACAGACCATCGACCCCTATAGTTCATACAGACACAAGGGAAGTTGTAGAACGATCTCCATCAGAAGTGGTCCACATACCTGCAACAGTTTCATTTGAACATTAAGTACAAAAAAGGAAGTACCAATAATGTTGCAGATTGCCTTAGCCGACCACCCATCGTGGCACTAACCACTGTGCTCAACTCTTGTGGGCACAAGACTTCTGATTGGCTGCTTCTCTACACAAGTGATCTAGAATTCAACCACACATATAATACACTCTTGGAGGGTAAGCAAGTTCCCAATTTTCACCTCCAGGATGCCTTGCTTTGTCACTTGGGACACCTTTGTGTTCCTTCAAGTGAGCGTGCCAAGATGATTTGGGAGGAGCACTACAGTCGGGTCACTGGGAATTTCGGGGTCGAGAAAACCATGGTAGTACTACAAAATTATTTCTATTGGCCGAACCTTCGACAAGATGTCGGGAAGTACATCAATTCCTACACTACTTGCGCCATTGCCAAATTGACCATCAAGAAGCAAGGCCTCTATACTCTGCTTCCTACCCCCAATCAACCTTGGGAATCCATCTCTATCGATTACATGTCGGGCCTTCCTTCTATTAAGCATGGAAATGATTTTGTTTTTGTGGTCATCAATCAATTCTCGAAGATGTCCATTATGATGGCCTGGAAGAAGAAAATCATAGCAGAAGCCACTGCTAAACTCTTCTTTGAATGAGTGTGGGTACACTTTGGGATCCCATAGTCTATCATCTCATATTGGGACAGTAGGTTCCTTAGTACATTTTGGTCCAGCCTCTGGTCGATGCTGGACACTAAGCTCACCAAGTCCACATCTTTCCATCCGCAAACTAATGGCCAGATAGAGGTCATCAACCAGATGATCGTACACATTCTACGCATGTACAATTCAAAGAATCCATGCACATGGGATGAGAGCCTCCCCTATGTACAACACAACTACAACCGAGCTCTCCATACCTCAACCAGCTACAACCCCTTTCAAGTGGGCTTGGTATTCCAACCACTATGTCCCATTGACATAGCCATGCCATTTGTGGCTACTCAGGAAGATTCAGCTCATGTCCAGTCTGAGGCTGATAAGGCAAACAACTTCATTGAGCACATTCAACACATCCGCCAATAGGTTCATGACATATTGGACATAGTCAGTGCTAAGTACAAGCAGCGACATGATCAACATCGGGTGCCACACAACTCCCAGGTGGACGACAAAGTGTGGTTGCATTTGCAAAAGGAGTGTCTCGCTGGACCCCACCGCAATCTTTGTCCGCTCTGATATGGGCCATACACCCTCACCAAGGCTGTAGGGGAAAATTCCTTTGAGCTCAGCATTCCACCATTCCTTGGTCTACACCCAGTGTTCAATGTGGACCATTTTCGACCCTACTTTCCACCTCTACTAGACACATCTGACATGGTAGAACAACTCACACAAATAGAGTTAAATCCAGACTGCATGGAACAATCCAGAACTGATCAAATCATGGATACACAGATCAAGCACACCCAAAAACAAAGGATACCGCTATATCAAGTTGTCAAAGCAGGCCAACTCCTTCACCAAGGCAAGTGGCTCACCAGGGACCAAGTTTAGCAGAAGTTTCCTCATCTCATTGAGGGACTCAACGCAATGGGGACCATTACTTCCTAATGGGGGAGGAATGATCTAGGTGGATATTGGTGGCCACCCACCTATTCCACCTGGACCCCCACCATTGCATCTTTCAGTTTTTTAGTTTCTGCACAGTTTACTATTTTTAGCAGTTTTTTGGGTCCTAAAGTTCTGGAGCCATTTTGAGGCCTTAAACGACGTTTTTTGGGAAAATGGGGAGCAACATGGATCTAAGATCAATCTTTCTCACCCAAAATTTGTATTCCTCGGATAGATCTTTCTAACGAGGTATGGAACACATCAAACTGAGATCGTATGCCAAAGTTACGTCCCCAGGAAGTTGATGTACCAACTTACCCAATCGGGGCCCATAGTCTTGGTGTTTCATCTCCTAGGGTTAGGTATTTGAATGTTTAGGGTTTTCCATTGTTTCTCAATAATAATAGGCCTTCGAGCCTCATTGTAACACAGTTCAAAGGCCAATAGCCGACACATCTCTTCTCAGAGATAAGCTACCAAAGCCCTAGCTAGTTTATTTCCATTCTCTCTGTAAGCATATTTCAGTCATTTGTTATTAATGAAATGAAGTCTTATTTCCACTGCATCTCTGTGTTTATGTATATTTATGTATTTCATTGTGTTCCTACATAAATCAGGATCATTACGAGTCATGAGTTTCAAACTCATGCATACTCTATATTTCACAAAAACAGAGACGTTAGTTTGTCAAACACATCAACAAAGAGTGTTTACAAGAGTTTATTTAATGACCGATCTTTATCTTTCTAGATCTTTGTTATGAAGATAAGAGTCGGTCAAAATTTATTGTCCTCTTAATTGTTTGAGTGAGTTTTACTTCTACATGAAGTTTCAATATTTATCTATATATGTATGATTCTATAAGTAGTTGAAAAAAAAAATATAATAGTCGATTAAGAGGAGAAGCAACAACTGTGAAAATTTGAGGAAGTCTGAGAGGCTAAGCTCTATGTTTTGTATTTTTCAAAAGTTGTTTAGAAGTTGTTCGAGTCAAAGATCAACACAATATTGTAGTATGTAACCATGTGTTGTGCCAAAATTAATAATATATTTAGTTATTTGTGTGTTGATACATTTCTGAGTTTTTCTCTATCTGTGAGCTTATATGTTAAGTATAGCATGATGTTGATTTATTGTCATGAAATTGTTTTATTTAGTGTTACGATCACACTGCATAGTAAATCGTGGAGTCTATGAACTACGTTGCAAGTCCTAAAAGTTTAGTCACGAAGTTTTGTGGCACACAATATTTGTAGTTGTGTTGTGTTGAGTTTGAATGTTTATTGAAGATTCGAGATATAGTATCAGAGAAGGTTTTTTGAAAGCATGTTTTATGAGAGTAAGCTTCAAGAGAAGCAACTCTACTGTAAGGTGAAAATATGGCTTCTACTTCATATATGCAACTTCCCACTTTCATAGGAAAAAATTATGAGTTATGGTCCTTGACCATGAAGGAGTTATTTTTGGGTCAAGATGAATGGGAGATAGTCGGAAATGGATATCTGGAACTAGTAGATCATGAAGCGTACAATTCCCTCACACAAGCTAAGAAGGATTCTTTGAAAGATCAAAAGAAGAAGCATGGAAAGACAATGTTTTACATACATCAAGTCATGCATGATATAATACTATCAAGATATGCATAAACAAAGAGATCCAAGGAATCATGGGACATATTACAAACTTGTTATCAAGGTATCGACAAATTCAAGACCTCAAAACTACAAATTTTTACAAGATATTTTGAAACTTTTTCTATGAAAGACTCATATTCAATAGATTCATTTTACACCCATGTTATTGGCCTGATAAATCGAAATAAGTCTCATGGAGAAAACATAGAGGATAGAAAAGTTGTTGAGAAGGTAATTAGGAGTCTTCCTCCTAAATTTGATACCCTTGTTGTGACTCTGGCAGAGAGGGAAGATCTAAGTCAATTTAGTTTAGATGAACTGTAGGATTCCCTCATTAATAATGAACAGATATTAAAGAGGTCAAATATGTCATTAGAAAATGCATTTTTCACGCGGTCATCTATAATACCTGGAAGAGGTAGGGGGGGGATAACTCAAGAGGTAGCAGAATAAGTTCTGATAGAGGTGGACGTAGTAGTAGTCATGGAAATACTAGTGGAAAAGTCAAAATCCAAATAACAGTGAATCAAGTAATCAAATATTGGATAAATCAAATATTTAGTGCCATTAGTGTAAAAGGTATCGACATTATGCATATGAGTGCAGAAAGAGATAGTATAATAAAAAAAAGAAAGGTCAATATAAATCAAACGGTGAAAATACTTCGTCCAGTCCTATGTTTATGGAGCGTGTTTAAGCAATGTCTATAGTATCACCAGTTGAATGCAAAGTTTCTCAAGAAATTCCATGCGACATACGGTATCTAGATCCAGGCTACAATAATCACATGACAAGAAGCTTACAGTTGTTTTCTAGTTTGGATAAGTCAGTCTAAACTAAAGTTACACGTGGAACATATATCGAGGTCATAGTCTTAGGAAAATGAAGTATTAATATTTTAACTAAACAAGGAGAAAAAAATGTTATGCATAATGTTTATTATGTTTCTAGACTAAATAATTATTTGATGAGGAGGAAATTTGTTATAGAAAGGATATAGAATTTACATGGAAGATCATCGTTGTGTGATTATGGACAAATATCTAAGAAATAAACTCATTGCAAGAATTAAAATGACAAGCAACATAATGTTTCCATCGAAATTGAAGACAACTATGAAGAGAAAAACATCGCAAGTTGTCGTTAAAGAAAAAGATGCCCAGTCTGACACTGCATTCAAAAGAGAAAGAGAAGAAGTAAGTGCGCTCAGTTCTGAGAAAGGAAAAAGTAGTGTGTGTGGTTTCAAGAAAGAAGAAGAAAATGGCGTAGACATGCATGAAACATTCCAATCTAAAGTGCATAATGATTCCTCACTATGGCATTTCAGATTTGGACACTTGAAATTTGGAGGTCTGAAACTACTACAAACAAAGGATATGGTAAATGGTTTGCCATTACTTGAAAAAAAATAAAGAATATGTGAAGGTTGCATCTTTGGAAAGAAACATAGAGAGTAATTTCTAGTTGGAAAGTCATATAGAGAAAAAAATCCACTGGAAATAGTACATTCAAATATTTTCTATAGGAGGAAGTACTTATTTTATGACATTTATTGATGATTTCTCAAGAAAGACATGTTTTTATTTCCTAAAACACATAAATCTAATGAATTAGGTTGTTTTCAGCAGTTCAAATCACTTGTGGATAAGAAAAGTGGTTATTAAATCAAAGTTCTAAGAACTCACAGAGGAGGTGAATATGTTTCAAGAGATTTTCAAAACTATTGTAAATTTCATGGCATTTCTAAGCACTTCAGTGTGTGGTATAGACCAGAACAGAACAATGTCACAGAGAGGAAGAATCAAACCAGTATGGAAATGGCGCGCAATATGTTGGAAGCCAAACATTTTTCAAATGAGTATTGGGTTGAGGTAGTAGCAACTGCAGTATACATCATGAACAAATATCCGACAAAGAGTGTAAAGAACAAATTTCCTCAAGTATCATGGACAAGAATGAATAATAATGTGGCGCACTTAAAAGAGTTTGGTTACATCACATACACACATGTTCCAAACAAGTCGATAAATAAGATCGATAAAAAATGATTGAAATGTATATTTATTGGAAACTCTGAAGACTCAAATGCATACAAAATATATGATCCTATTGCAAGGAAAGGCATAATCAATCGTGATGATCAATTTGCGGACAATGAAGCATGGGATGGAATAATATAAAGGACAATCATAATTATTGATGCTATTGAGAATGAAGACACAAAAGATGAAATAGTTCAAACAACATGTACAATTCAGTGTTTAGTTGCTTCTACACATAGAATTGCAACACAAATCACTTCACAAAGTACTCCAGTAAGAACTGCAACTGAGTATTCCACACCTAGAGCGTAGAAAACTCGAGTAATTCATCCAAGTAGTTCTACATCTCCAGATACAACATTAGCAAGTTTGTTACCAAGAAAGGAAAGAAGTCTGCGTGACATCTATAATGCTGACAGAACAAATTCATTTTCTGTTTTTTCTTTGTTTTCAAAAATAGATGATCCATTAACTTTTGAAGAAGATTTCAAAAATGATGTATCAGCACAATCCATGGATGAAGAAATCATATGCATATAGAACAATCAAATATGGAAGTTGGTATATGTACCTAAAGACAAGGATGCGATAAGTGTCAAGTGGATTTATAAAACCAAGCAAGATGAAGATGGTAATGTGCAGAAGCACCAGGAAAGCCTAGTTGTAATAGGTTTTAAGCAAAAACCTGGAATTGATTTCATTGAAACTTGTGTGCCAGTTGCATGCATGGACACAATAAGAACTGTTTTAGCCATTATTTCACAGAACAAGTGGCATGTTTATCAAATGGATGTAAAGTCCACATTTTTGAATGGACATTTATAATAAGAAGTATATGTGGAACAACCATAAGGCTATGAGATTCCAGGACAAGAAAAAATGCTATACAGATTGAAGAAAGCATTGTATGGGTTAAATAAATTTCCTAAAGCTTGGTACAATCACATAGACTCCTACCTCACACATAATTTATATCAGAGAAGTAAATGTGAGCCAATTATGTACATCAAATCAAATTATAAAGGTAATATGTTAATTGATTACTTATATGTAGATGATTTAATTTTTACAAGTGATTTTGGCATAGAAGAATTTAAGCCAGTCATGAACGATGATTTTAAAATGACTTATTTGGGGATTATGAGATAATTTTTGGGAATTGAAGTTCATGAGTCCAAAGATATTATATTTATATCACAATCTAAATACGTGCATGAAATTTTGAAAAGATTCAACATGATAAATTCTAAAGTAGCCCCAACACCTATTATAACAAGACTGAAGTTAAGAAAGGAACATGAAGGGTCCAAGGTAGATCCCACACTGTGTAAAAGAATGGTAGGTAGTCTTATGTATTTGAAAACAACAAGGAATAATATCATGTAAGGAGTGAGCCTGATTTCAAGATTCTTGGAAACTCCAAAAGAATCACATTGGAAGGAATGAAACATAATTCTGAGATATGTAAATGAAACAAAATATTTTGGCATAATGTATTCTACTTCAGAAGATTTTAAACTTATTGGATACAATGATAGTGATTGTGGAGGCAACATAGATGAAAGGAAAAGTACCTATGGGTATGTAAATTTGATGCAGACCCCCTTCTCCTCTCGGGGTTGCTTGACATCGTGGTCAAGGATCTTCAAATATCTAAGTTGGATTAGATCCTCGAGACCTTTGTGGCCCTAAATTGAGTTAACATAGACCCTTTATCACCTTAAGCACAGGTCATATGGAACCCTCAGACACTTTCTTCAGTGATCCTTAAATATTTGAAATTTTGGGTGTTAGCTCCTTTTTACTAGCCCTCTCCTTAGGCAACCTCAGGATATGACCCAGGTCTTAACCTCCTTAGGTGCTTCAAACTTTGGAATCCGATTGCTTCAACTATAGTTGCAACCCTTTGTTGATTAAGGTTGGTTGTCATTGATGTCAACCCTTGAAGAAAGCCCTGTAGCACAAAGGTTTGGGTAATGGACCCAATATTGTTTGATGTAAATATGACTCATTATTGTTTTCTCATGGTTGATAAGAAGTAAATATGGATTAACTCCAAAGTGGTCCCCTTATGGTGAAATCCCTAATGGGAAGACGCTTTGTGGAGTAAGAGAACCCATGCTTAATTGTGGAATAATGAGATGAAGGAAAGTGAATTTGTCACGGAAAATATCCTAGATGGATAGTAATTTTCATTTCATTTCCAGTGGTATGTGGAACATCACATAATTCCTCACGGTTAGAGAGTTATGGCCATGAGAAGTTGGAGACCCGAGGTTTGGGTAATGGACCCAAGTTTGTTTGATGAGTAATGGTATGAGTTATGATATATTTTTAGATAATACTATTCTATATGGATAGTACATGTCATTCCATTTCTGGTGGTATGTAGAACGTTACATAACTCCTGACGGTTTGAGAGTTATGGCCTTACGAAGTTGGAGGACCCTCACATGTCATCTAGAAGCCCCAAAGGTCAAAGTAATCAAAGTGGTTTAAGAGATTTTAAAAGGTAAATAATAAAGTGAAATGATGAGTGTATTATAATTCAAAGTAAATACAAAATAAATAATTTCAATAATAAATTTAATGGAGAAATTAGAAGTGGACCCAACCCTAAAATAAGGAAAGTGGGCCAAGTGACCTAGAAGATGTTTTTAAGGAAGCTATTTGGACAATATAAATAAGAGGCAAGGCTCTCTCATTTGAATCACACTTGAGCATTGTGAATATATATAGGTGTCTGAGGTAAACAAATGATATCTAAGTCGAAATTCTGAGGAAAGTGAAGAAAAGAAGGCCGAAATGAAATGAAGGATAAATTATTTTGATGGTGCTTTCTAATGTATGTTATTTATAGGTCATCTCACCATTTTCCCTATAACTTGTTTTCTATAATGATTCAGATCCTGAAATTGCTATGAAAGTGATAAAACATATCCAAGTATCTATGGTAAAATTTATCTTGTGGGTCGTTGTATTTTGTGAGTTACACTCCGTGGAAAATAGGGTTTGGGGCCAGTCCTGAAACTAGTCAAAATTAGGTGTTTCAGGTAAAAAAGCCATAACTTCTTCATAACATATACAAATTCAGTGAGAACAAATATGTTGGTTAGGGTACAATATTTAGTATGCTATGTAACAATTTCAGATCAATTCATCAAATATTTTGTGTGGGGCACGCTCTACAAGGTCGCTCTCTAGAATAAGATAGAATTCAACAAGGTATGCCATTTTTGCTATAAATCCTTTTCTGACATGTTCCAAGTAGTGACACTTGGAGTAATTGAACAAAACAAAATGAAGAACATTGTGTATCAGTTTCAAATATTTATACATTATAGGTTAAAAGTTATGATTACTTCAAGTTAGGTTTGTTGACTAATCCAAAACTAGGCATGTGAAACTAAAGAAACATTTGATGAAAATGCTCGTCTCTTGTTTTTAAATTTAAGAGATAAAAATAAGATTTGGATGATGAAATTGATGAGGGATTTCGGTTGTGGTACATGTTGAGTGTTGGCAAATTCAGTGGATAGAATGCAGTGATGGTTGTTGTCATTAATGGCAACAGTAGAGACAGTAGGATAAGAAGGATAAAACCCCGTGGGGATTTGGAAGTAAAAGCTCAGGAGGAACAACCTTGAAGAAAACGCGCACAACAAGAGCTTACAGAAGAAAAAGGAAGAAAAGTCAGTGACCGTTGGATCCCATCCAAATTTCCCGAACGAACCAGGACCGTCAGATCTGTAGAAGCTGCGAGATAAATAAATTCATCGGAGAATCGGGAATCACGATTTCAAAGTGAAAAGAACACTTGACAACGAAAACCCCGAAATCACGATATGATCGCGACCATTAAATTAAGAATGAGATCTGGACCATTGATTTCATTCATCGGAGAATCGGGGATCGCGAGTTCAAAGTGCAAAGAACACTTAACATTGAAAACCCCGAAATCGTGATTTAATCGCAGCCGTTAAAATCAAGCAGGGATCTAGACCGTTTACTTGTATGGACACGTGGCAGCCAGGAGGCCTGATTGGCAATTCGGGGATCGGGATTTCATAAGGCAAAGTTCACTCTACAACAAAATCCTCGATTTCGCGATATGCGAAATCCCGACGGAATCTGAACCGTCAAATCAACATCGACTCTAATACACGTCAACAGACCACGTCAGCTAAGTGACACATGGCACAACTAGGTAGTGACAAGTGTCAGACAGATTCAACACTTCAGGCACATACAAGTAATGAATAAGAGTGACATGTGGCAGTGTTTAATACGTGTCGAATCATGTGTGATGACAGCGCAGAGGA
>ML804605.1:220842-234914 GCA_009831015.1 Picea engelmannii | reverse complement strand
CATTCTTTCTATAACCTCTTTTTGGGGAGGATTCAAGGAGTGAAAATTGGAGGAGTTTCAGAGAATACATTGAGTAATATTATCTATAGGATCAGAGTACTCCAAGAATTGAATAATTGCAGAAATTGAAGAAGTCTCAGGAAACATTATCAGGTTCTATGTGATGATTGGTTGATGGTGATGATTTAATGTAAAGTTTTATTATCTCTCATATATTTTTGGGTGGAAGGAAGGGGAAAGGATGGAGAGTTCAACTCTCTCTTGATATTGGAGGATTGTATCTTCCTCTTGGAGGTTTATTCCTCCCTTTACATTTGGAAGCTGTAGCTACCTTTGGAAGTCATTGCTTCCCTTGAACAATAACTATTGATTATTTCTCATATATTTTGCATGGTGTATTGTGGTGTATTGGTGTAACTCTTATACTATTATTCATTTCTCATTGGATATAGTTGAATGGTTTAAGTATAAGTTGAAAAAGGTTTTAAATTGTACTTGATACTAATTAACCCCCCTCTCAGTATCAACATATATTACTATGCCAATGGAAAAACTGCTAAATAAGGATATCATATTTCAGTGGAATGAAGACTGTCAATAAGGGTTGGACACATTAAAAGAAAAGATGGTCACATCACCTATCCTAGCATTCCCAGACTAGGAAAAGACATTTCATGTGCATATAAATGCATCAACCATAGAACTTGGAGAAATTCTGGCGCGACCAGGAGTAGGGGAATTAGACCATCCTATAGCCTTTGCAAGCAAAAAAATGCCAGAATCTGAGAAGAATTACAACACCATAGAAAGAGAAGGCATAACCATGTTATATGCACTTCATAAGTTTAGGCACTATTTGTTGGGAAAACACTTTAAGATGTTCACAGATCATTCTGCCCTAAAATATTTAGTCAAGAAGACAGTGTTGGTGGGGAGGATTTGTATATGGTTGTTGTTATTTCAAGAATTTTATTTTGAAGTAATAGTCAAACTAGGGAAGCTAAATGTAGGACTGGATCGCCTATCAAGGGTAACTAATGGATAATATTTTGATTAATTGGGTTGGTTTTCATTGTTGTCAATCCTTGAAGAAAGTTTGGTAGTGAATTCTGGTAGCACAAAGGTTTGGGTAATGGACCCAAGTTTGTTTGATGGATAATGGTATGAGTTTTGATATATTTGTAGGTAGGACTATTCTAGATGGATAGTACATGTCATGCCATTTCCTGTGGTATGTGGAACGTTACATAACTCCTCACGGTTAGAGATTTATGGCCATGTGAAGTTGGAGAACCCTAATGAGTCATCTAGAAGCCCCAAAAGGTCAAAGTAGTAAAAGTGTCTGCAAAAGAGATTATTTAAATAATAAAGTTAATGGAGAACTCCCTAAAATAAGGAAAGTGGAATGCTACATGAAAGTATAAATAAGAGGCAATGATCTCTCATTTAATCACACTTGAACCTATTGAATATCATTGAATATCTATTTTGCGAAAGGTTTTTTGGGCAGGTATTATTGATAGAGAAACGTGCGACAGGAAAAGTGCAGCAAGAAAAGTGCGGTAGAAAAAGTGCGACAGAAAAAGTGCGGCAAGAAAAGTGCAACATAAAAAATGCGGTAGGAAAATTGCAGCAGAAAAAGTGCGGAAGAAAAAGTGCGACAGAAAAATCGTGGCAGAAAAAGTGTGACAGAAAAATCACGACAGAAAAAGTGCGGTAGAAAAATCACGGCAGAAAAAGTGCAATAGAAAAATCGCGGCCTCAAAAGTGCGGCATAAAAATCATGACAACAACATGGTTGGGGTCTATTTATGAGAGATATGACACATATTGTTTGAGGTATGTTTTGTGAGCTAGGGTTTAGCTCTTGAGATGGTATTGGATGTTCAATATCGATGCATATATCAGATGTGTTGAGGGATACAATTGGTATTTGGCATATGGGTATTCGTCTTTTGGATGTGATGTGTTGTTGAATTTGTTGGTTTATCTTGAGGCTACATAACAGTGAGGTTGTGGAACATGGTTTGATGTAAGGGTTTATGGTATTTGGTTTATGGATAGAGTGATGAATTCTTAGATAAATTTTGATGGTTATATTGGTGTATGTCTTTGGTATATAGTTGAGGTACATGTTGGGTACATGGTTGAGACAAGTAGTTGATGAGTTGGCACATACATAAGGTTTATAGTTGATGAGTTGGCACATACATGAGGTGTATAGTTGATGATGTTGGTACATTTTGATGAGTCAAGGTTGATGCATGGTACATGCTAGTTCAGGTTGTTGGTAGAGGTTGTTTCGTATAGGTTTTTATAGGTTATTTGTACAAGTTGACAGTGACAGGGTGACAGTGGTAGTGGTTGATTTAGTGATAGTGACAGGTTGCCTACATTTTGCATTTATATTTCAGGGTAGTTGGACAGGGCAAGGATAGGTGGTTGTAGCCACCTTCCGGTTGTAGCCAGAGAACTTAGGGGGATGTAGCTTCCTTCTGGTTGTAGCCAAAGAATTGGGGAGTTGGAGCTTCCCTCAGGTTATAGCCTAAGAAACTAGGGGGCTGGAGCCTCCTTCCAGTTGTAGTTGGAAAACAGAGGAAGTTGGTGCTTCCAATGAATTTAATTATTCAATACATATAAGAAAAAACATTATGTGGTTTTCTCACGCTTTGGGTTTCCACGTAAAAACACTGGTGTACTGTGTATGTGTATGATTTCTCATTTGTTCATTGTTTATTTACTATGAAATTATTGGATGATAATGCTACACTGATATAACACTTGCATTATATGGTTAAAAAAAATTAAATTGCTCTATTACTGATTCACCCCCCTCTCAGTAATCAAACAATTGGTATCAGAGTAGGTTCCTTCAGAAATCAGTTTAACCACTGAAAGGTAGATCATGGAGAGAAACATCATGTATAAAAATGGAATACCACAATTTGATGGACATAATCATGCATTTTGGATCAAAAGGATGAAAACATATATACAAGAACAAGGATTTGAAATTTGGCAATCAGTTGTAGATGGATACAAAGAACTAGTAGCTCCGCCAACAATGAAAGAGCAACAAAAATCAGGAAAAATAATTCCAAATCCATAAATGCACTTATGAATGGTCTTTGTGAATCAATTTACACCAAATTTATACATTGTAAATCTGCTAAAAATATTTGTGACAAGCTTCAAAATATTTATGAAGGAGATTCAAAAGTCAAAGCAGCAAAGCTTCAAACTTACAGAGATCATTTCAAACAACTAAAGATGAAGGAAGATGAGGATATTGCAACTTACTTCTTACATTAAATGAAATCATAGGATTGGGAGAACAAATTAAAGAATTTGTAATTGTTCAAAAGGTACTAATATCTCTCCCTATGAGATTTGATCCCAAGATATCAACACTAGAAGAAAGAGCATATCTAGACTCAATAAGCATGGATGAACTACATCGAATATTCACAGCATATGAAATGAGAACTAAATAGGAAAATCTAGATATAAAAGAAGCATCTTTCAAAGCATACAAAAGGTCAAAGAAAAAGGGAAATAAAAAGGAAAAAGAACATAGAAACAACAGTGACATCTCAGAAGATGATGAAGAAATGGCCAACTTTGTCAGAAATTGAACAAGGGAACCAATGGCATATATAAAGGTAAGTTTCCTTTGATTTGTTTTAATTGTGATGGTATTGGTCATTTTTTCTAACAAATGTCCTCATAAGAAAAAGAAGATGAATGATGAATATTAATCAAATAGCAAACAAACATATAAAGGAAAAATAACCACAAAGGAAGTTTTCAAGAAAAGATTATGCACCAAAGAAGACATCTCATCATCATATGAAGATGAAGTTAGTGATAGTGAGACATAAAGAGTTATATTCATGGTAGTAGAAGAATCCGACAAAGAATACACCGAAGAAGAATATGAAGAGGCCAAAGAAGAATATGAAGAGGCCAAAGAAGAATATGAAGAGGAAGAAGTTGACTACCGAGAAGAATTGTTGTGTTCCATAGAAGTTATAAGAAGAGAAAAGAAGAAAAACAAGAAGCTACAAGCAGAACTAGATAAGAAAGAAGACACTCAGGAACTAGAAAAAATGATCACAATTTGACGGTGCAAATAGAAGAAGATAAAAGAGTTGAATAAGCACTCAAAGAACAAATAGAATAAATAGACAGGATCATTAGAAATTTGGAAGCAAAGATTGTCACATTAAGAAAGGATCTTCAAAAGAAAAATATGCAGAACAACTCAAAAGTTTTAGATGACATTATCAGCAGTAAAAAACGTCATCTTGACAAGTCTAGACTTGGATACAATCAAACAGAAAAGGGATCAAGCTCCAAAACAATAGAGCAAGAAACATATCCAAAAATCTATGCAGAAACAATCAAAGGGGATAGGAATATCTATAAGGAAGATTATAGGGACACTCCTCCATCGAGAAGATTCATATTTCAGAATCAACAACTGACAGATAGGCCTTAGGAATAAGAAGGATTCAAAAGAGCAACTCCTTTCAGAAGATCTTCAAATCCCAGGTATCAAACTATATTTTTTTGTTTATGCTATGCATGTAATAATTTTGTAGATAAATCTATGAATTGCAGAGGTAACAATAGGAACATAAACAACTTTGAAAGTCATACACAAAAGGGTTATCCAAGAAGGCCTAGTGAAACAAAGAGAAGAAGTTACAGCAAGTTTGAATCATTGAGCACTGAAGTGGAATGCTACAAGTGTAACAACTTTGGACACATGGCCAAATATTGTAGAATGACAATTCCTCCTAGATAACCACAACAAAACAACAACAGTCATAGACAGGAATCTCAGAAGAGAACATGGATAAGAAAGAAAAATCAATATAGCAATGAAGAATGCACGCTCACTCTACAAGCTAAGAAGAAAAAACTTGGTTGGTATGTTGACAGTGGTTGTTCAAAACACATTACAGGTGATAAAGACAGGTTTCTTACATTAAGAAAGGAAAGAGATGGATCATTCTCCTTCAGAAATGATGATTCAACTAAAATCATTGGAAAAGACAAAGTCAGAATTGGAAACAAGAATACCAAGGAAGAAAATGTTCTACTAGTAGAAGATATGAAACATAATCTTCTAAGTGTGAGTCAAATGTGTGACCAAGGTCATAAAGTTACTTTCGATTCACAAAAGTGCTAGATAAGAAAAGAAGGTTCAGGAAAAATGATTGCAACAGACTTCAAGCAACATATATGTACTAAGTGAAATTGGAAATGAAAAGTGTTGTCTAGGAAAAGAAGATGAAAGTTGGCTATGGAATAGAAGAATGGGTCACATAAACTTTGATAACCTTGTCAAAGTCAACAAAAAGGAATCATTTAGAGAAATTCCCCAGATTACGAAACCAACCAACACTTTATGTAAGCATTGTCAACAAGGAAAACAAACAAAGACCATGTTTAAATAAAAAGAATATTCAATGACAAGACCACTGGAAATTGTGCATATTGATCTAGTTGTACCAACTACAACAAAGGGTTTAAAAGGTGAGAAATAATTTATGTTATTAGTTGATGATTATACAAGAATGACTGGAGTTTGCTTTTTCAGGAATAGGTCATAAAATTTTGAAAACTTCAAGGTCTACAAAGAAATGGTTGAAAATGAAATGGATTCAAAAATCAAATGTTTGAGATCTGATAATGGAGGGGATTTCACTTCAAAGGAATTTATGGACTACTATAGAAAGCATGGAATAAAAAGGAAATTCTCCGTTGCTAGGACACCTCAACAGAATGGAGTTGTTGAAAGAAAGAATCAGACAGTACATGAAATGGCTCGAACAATGTTAATGGATTCCAAATTGACAAATATCTTTTGGACACATGCAATGCATACAAAGGTTCACATTAAAAATAGAGTAATGCTCATAAACAACACTAACAAAACTCTCTACAAGCTATGGAAAGGAAGACCAACAAATGTGAATCACTTTAGAGTATTTGGAAGAAAATGATACATCGAAAGAGAAGATGGAAGAATGGGAAAGTTTGACTCTCGTGTGGACAAAAGAGTACTTTTTGGTTACTCAAGTACAAGGAAAACATATAAGTGTTACAATTTGAGGTTGAACAAAGTTTTGGAAAGCATCAATGTAACAATTGAAGAAATGGGTGGATGTGAATTAAAGGAAGAAGAAAATGAATCAATGGAACAACTTTACGAAGAAGAAGAAAAATATGAAGAAGAAGTAGAAGGGGAAGATGAAGAGTATCAAACAGAAGAAGAAGAACAAGTTCAACAAGTGCCTCCAAAGACACCTAACAAACAAGTATAGAAGAATCATCCTTCAGATCAGATTATCGGAAAGAGATATGCAGGAGTTGAGACTAGAAGAAGAATTTGTTCACCAAAACAAAGGCACCTAGCACTCTCATCTACGATTGAACCAAAAAGTTTTGAAGAGGCCAGTAAGGATGAATTTTGGAATAAGGCCATGGATGAAGAATTAGATCAAATAGAGAAGAATAACACTTGGGAATTGGTTCCAAGACCATAGAATAAGAATGTTATTTGCACAAAGTGGGTATTCAAAAATAAATTGAATGAATATGGACAAGTTACAAGGAAGAAATATAGATTGGTATGTAAAGGATACACACAGGTTGAAGGAATTGACTTTGAAGAGACATTTTCTCTAGTTTCCAGAATGGAATCAATCCGATTGCTCCTAGATTATGCATGCTCCAAGAATATTAAAGTGTATCAGATGGATGTGAAATCAACTTTTCTGAATGGGGAACTTGAAGAAGAAGTCTACATTGAACAACCAGAAGGATTTCGGTTGTCAGAGAACACAGATTATGTGTGTAAATTGAAGAAGGCCTTGTATGGTCTAAAACAGGCTCCTAAAGCATGATACTCTAGACTGGATAAATATCTACAACAGTAAGGGTTCAGAAAAGGAAGTGCAAACAACAAAATCTACATCAAGGTAACTCAAGATAGTATTTTATTAATTGAAGTTTATGTTGATGATATTATTTTTGGAAGTGCTGATGACAGGTTAAGCCAGAAATTTGCAAAGGATATGCATAATTAATTTGAAATTTCATTACTTGGAGAACTATCCTTCTTTCTAGGTCTTCAGATACATAATAGCAACCAAGGAATTTTTATTTCTCAAACTAACTATATAAGAGAAATGCTAAAGAGGTTCGGAATGGAAGATTGCAAACCAGTTACCACTCCTATGAAAACCAGTTGCAAGTTGAGAAAATATGATGATTCAAAGTCTAAAGACCATATTCTATAGAGGTCAATCATTAGTATATTACTATATGTTACAACATCCAAACTAGATGTAATGCAGGCAGTTGGATAGGTGGCACGATTTCAAGAAGCACCAAAGGAATCACATGTATTAGCAATGAAAAGGATTTTCAAATATCTCAAAGGAAAATAAGAGTTTGGATTATGGTTTCCAAAAAGAAAGGATCTATCACTTATTGCCTACACATATGTATATTGGGTAAGTTGCATTGATGACCGACGAAGCACCATTGGAGCAACGTTCTACTTGGGTGAGTGTTTAGTATCATGGTTAAGCAAGAAAAAAATATCAATATCCTTATCTATAGCTGAGGCAGAGTATATTGCAGCATCAACATGTTGTACACATGTTCTATGGATGAAAAAAAATCCAACAGATATACATGTTGACTATGATGAGCCCATTCCAATCTATTGTGATAATACAAGCGCCATCAGTATCTCAAAGAACCCAGTGATGCACTCCAAGACGAAACACATTCCAATAAAGTATCACTTTCTACGAGAATAGGTTGTAGAGAAGAGCATCAGAGTTGAATATGTGGGCACAAAAGAACAAATGGGAGACATCTTTACAAAATTGCTTCCACGGGAAGCCTTTGAGTATCTTCTTCAGAGACTTGGAATAATTTCTACTCCAAAATGAATGATTTTTAATGCTTATCTTATATGTCTTATATTTACACGAGGAAGCACCATAAAGAGGACGATTCAGGTTGGGAGATCAATTTCAAGAAGATTTCAGTCAGGGGGAGTATCTCCAAGGAAAATTCAGTTAGGGGGAGAAACCCTGTATGGAAAGATACCTTTGCCATTGATGACAAAGGGGGAGAGATTTATCAGATGCAAAACACAAAGGCATGGTTCCAGGGGGAGCGATGGTCACAAGGGGAGCATGAGTGATATGAATTCAGTATTGCATCACATGACTTGAGTATTGCATCAAAGTGTTTCCATCAATGCAAAAGGGGGATATTGTTGATTAAATGGATTGGTCGTCATTTTTGTCAACCCTTGAAGAAAGTCCGATAGCGAATTCCGGTAGCACAAAGGTTTGGGTAATGGACCCAAGTTTGTTTGATGGATAATGGTATGAGTTTTGATATATTTGTAGCTAAGAATATTCTATATGGATAGTACATGTCATGCCATTTCCAGTGGTATGTGGAACGCCACATAACTCCTCACGGTTAGAGAGTTATGGCCATGTGAAGTTGGAGAACCCTCATGAGTAATCTAGAAGCCCCAAAAGGTCAAAGTAGTCAAAGTGTTTGCAAAAGAAATTATTTAAATAATAAAGTTAGTGGAGAACTCCCTAAAATAAGGAAAGTGGGATGCTACGTGAAAGTATAAATAAGAGGAAAGGCTCTCTCATTTAATCACACTTGAACCTATTGAATATCATTGAATATCTATTTTCTAAAAGGTTATTTGGGCAGGTATTATTGATAGAGAAAAGTGCGACAGGAAAAGTGTAGCAGAAAAAGTGCGACAGAAAAGTGCGGCAGGAAAAGTGTGGCAGGAAAAGCGCAGTAGAAAAAGTGCGACAGAAAAATCGCAACAGAAAAAGTGTGACAGAAAAATCGCAGCAGAAAAAGTGCGAAAGAAAAATCATGGCAGAAAAATTGTAGCAGAAAAAGTGCGGCAAAAAAATCACAGTAGAAAAAGTGCGGCAGAAAAATCACTATAGCAACATGGTTGGGGTCTATTTATGAGAGATATGACACATCTTGTTTGAGCTATGTTTTGTGAGGTAGGGTTTAGCTCTTGAGATGGTATTGGATGTTCAATATCGCTGCATATATCAGATGTGTTGAGGGATACAGTTAGTATTTTGTTGATGGTATTTGGCATATGGGTATTGGTATTTTGGTTGTGACCTGTTGTTGAAGTTGTTGGTTTAGATTGAGGCTGCATAATAGTGAGGTTTTGACACATGGTTTTATGTAAGGGTTTATGGTATTTGGTTTATGGATAGAGTGATGAATTGTTAGATAACTTTTGATGGTTATATTGGTGTATGTCTTTGGTATATGGTTGAGGTATATGTTGGGTGCATGGTTGAGACAAGTAGTTGATGAGTTGGCACATACATAAGGTGCATATTTGATGATGTTGGTATATATTGATGAGTCAAGGTTGATGCATAGTACATGTTGGTTCAGGTTATTGGTATAGTTTGTTTGGTGCAGGTTGATTGGTACAGGTTGTTACAGGTTATTGGTACAAGTTGACAGTGGTAGGTTGACAATGACAGTGGTTGATTTAGTGACAGTGACAGGTTGTCTACATTTGACATTTATATTTCAAGGCGGTTGGACAGGGTAAGGATAGGTGGTTGAAGCCACCTTCCGATTGTAGCCGAAGAACTTAGGGGGTTGTATCCTCCTTTTGGTTGTAGCCAGAGAATTGGGGAGTTGGAGCTTCCCTAAGGTTGTATCCTGAGAAATTAGGGGGTTGGAGCCTCCTTCTAGTTGCAGTTGGAAAATAAAGGAAGTTTGTGCTTCCAATGAATGTAATTATTCAAGACATATAAGAAAAACAATTCTGTGGTTTTCTCCTGCTTTGGGTTTCCACGTAAAAACACTAGTGTACTGTATATGTGTATGATTGCTCATTTGTTAATTGTTTTTTTACTCTGAAATTATTGAATGATAATTCTACAGTGATATAACAATTGCATTATATGGTTAAAAAGGATTAAATTACTCTATTACTTATTCACCCTCCTCTCATTAATCCAACAAAAGAACCTACCAATTTGGAAGACAACTTCCTGTTGGATTACTCAAAGGGGGGTTGAATCAGTAATAGTGTAATTATAATCCTTTTTCTCCAAATAATCCAAGTGTTATATCAATGTAGAATTATTATCCAATAATGAGCAATAAGAAATGAACAATCACACACATACACAATACACCAATGTTTTACGTGGAAACCCAAATCGGGAGAAAACCATAGAATGCTTTATCTTATATGTCTTGAAGAATTACGTTCATTGGAAGCACCAAATTCCTTTTTTTTCCAGCTGCAACTGGAAGGAGGCTCCAACCCCCTAGTTTCTCAGGCTACAACTTGAGGGAAGCTCCAACTCCCCAATTCTCTAGCTACAACTAGAAGGAGGCTACAACCCCCTATGTTCTCTGGCTACAACCGGAAGGTGGCTACAACCACCTGTCCTTGCCCCATCCAACCACCCTGAAGTAGAAGTATAATGATGGAACCACTATCACACTATCACTGTGAGATATATCGCTGTAAACATGTACCAATAAACCTGAACCATGCATCAACCTGTACCATAAACAAGTGCATCAACCATGAACCAACCTATACCATAAACAAGTGCATCAACCATGCACCAACCTATACCAAATAATCTGTAATCAACCTGTACCATAAACAAGTGAAACCAACCATGTATCAAGTATGTACCAATCATTTTTCAAGTACTCATCAACTATGACTCATCAATATGTACCAACATCATCAACTATACACCTCATGTATATCCCAACTCATCAACTACTTGTCTCAACCATGTACCCAACTTGTACCTCAACCAAAATCCCTCATCAATTTAATCATCCAAATATTATTTGTAACTCTGTAATATACCTGGTGTATATGATCACATACCTGAAAACCTTCCTTAACTTTAACAACAAGAGACTAGCATTTTCATCAAACATTTCTTTAGTTTCATAAGACTAGTTTTGGATTAGTCAACAACCCTAACTTGAAATAATCATAACTTTGTACCTGTAATTAATAAATATATGAAACTGATACATAATGTTCTTCAGTGTGTTTTATGCAATTCCTCCAGGTGTCACTATTTGGAACCTCTCAAAAAAGGAGTTATGGCAAAAATGACACACCTTGCTGAATTCTGGCTTATTCTAGAGAGCGACCTTGTAGAGCGTACCCCGCAAAAAATATTTGTTGAATTGATCTTAAACTATTAAAAAAAATAATAAATAATTTACTCTAACCAACACATTTGGTCTTACTAAATTTGGATATGTTATGAAGAATTTATGTTGTTTTTACCCGAAACACCTGTTTTTTACTAGTTTCAGGACTAGCCACAAACCCTATTTTCCATGGAGTGTAACTCCACAAATACAACGACCCACAAGATGAATTGTTTACCACAGATACTTGGATATGTTTCCCCAATTTCATAGAAATTTCGGTCTGAATCATTCTAGAAAAAAAGTTATTAAGAAAATGGTGAGATGACCTGAAACAAACATACCTTAGAAAGCATCATCAAAAGAATTTATCCTTCCTTGAATTCCGGCCTTCTTTTCTTCACTTTCCTCAGAAATTCGGCTTAGATATACTTTAGTTACCTCAGACACCTATAGGTATTCAATATTCTCAAGTGTTTCTTAAATGAGAGATCCTTGCCTCTTATTTATACTCTCCAAAACATCTTCTAGGTCACTTTGCTCCCTTTCCTTATTTTAGGGTTAACCCGCTTCTAATTTATCCATTAAATTTATTATTGAATTAATTTATTTTCTATTCACTTTTAATTATAGTACACTCATCACTTCAATTTATTATTTACCTTTTAAAATATCTTAAACCACTTTGACTACTTTGACCTTTTGGGGCTTCTAGATGACATATGAGGGTCCTCCAACTTCGCAAGGCCATAACTCTCAAACCGTGAGGAGTTATGTGACGTTCCACATACCACCAGAAATGGAATGATATGTACTATCCATATAGAATAGTATTACCTAAAAATTTATCAAAACTCATACTGTTATCCATCAAACAAACTTGGTTCCATTACCCAAACCTGGGTACTATGAGGCTTTCTTCAAGGGTTGATACCAATGACAACCAACCTTAATCAACAATATCCCCCTTTGGCATTGATGGAAACACTCTGATGCAATACTAAAATCATATCACTCATGCTCCCCCTGGAACCATGCCTCTGTCCTCTACCTCTATCCTCTGCATCTGATAAATCTCTCACCCTTTGTCATCAATGGCAAAGGCATCTTTCCATCCCGGGTTTCTCCCCCTAACTGAACTATCCTCTTATGGTGCTTCCTGGTGTAAATCTAAGACATATAAGATAAGAATTCAAAAAGAATTCATTTTGGAGTATAAATAACTCCAAGTCTCTGGTGAAGATATTTAAAGGATTCCCATGGAATTGGTTTTGTGAAGATGTCTGCCACTTATTCTTTTTTTCCCACATACTCAACTCTGATGTTCTTTTCTGCAACCTGCTCCCATAGAAAGTGATACTTTATTGGAATGTGCTTCGTCTTGGAGTGCATCATCGGGTTCTTCGAGATACTGAAGGTGCTTGTATTATCACAATAGATTGGAATGGCATCATCATACTCAACCTGTATATCTATCAGAGTTTGTTTCATCCAAAGAACCTATGTACAACATGATGATGTTGCAATATACTCTGCCTCGGCTGTAGATAAATATATTGATGATTATTTCTTTCTTAGCCATGATACTAAACACTCACCCAAGTAGAACGCTACTCCAATGATGCTTCTTTGGTCATCAATACAACTTTTTCAATCTGCATCTGTGTAGGCAATAAGTGATAGATCCTTTCCTTTTGGATACCATAATCCAAACTCTATTGTTCCTTTGAGATATCTGAAAATCCTCTTCACTGGTAACACATGTGACTCCTTTGGTGCTGCTTGAAATCATGCCACCTATCCAAATTCCTACATTACATTTGGTCTGGATGTTTTCACATATAGTAGGCTGCCAATCATTGACCTGTATTGCCTCTGATCTGTAGACTTCGAATCATCATCTTTGCTCAACTTGCTACTAGTTTGCATGGGAGTAATAACTGGTTTGCAATCTTCCATTCCGAACCTATTTAGCATTTCTCTGATATAATTGGTTTCAGAAATAAATATTCCTTGGTTGCTTTGACGTATCTGAAGTCCCAAAAAAAAGTATAGTTCTCTAAGTAACGAAATTTCAAATTCATTCTGCACATCTTTTGCAAATTTCTGGCTTAACCTGTCATCATCACTACCAAATATAATATCATCAACATAAACTTCAATTAATAAAATATTACCTTGACTTACCTTGATGTAGAGGTTGTTTTTTGCACTTCCTTTTTTGAACCCTGCCTGCTGCAGATACTTATCCAGTCTAGAGTACCATGTTCTAGGAACCTGTTTTATACCATACAAGGCCTTCTTTAATTTACACACATAATCTGCGTTCTTTGACAACCGAAATCCTTCTGGTTGTTCAATGTAGACTTCTTATTCAAGTTCCCCATTCAGAAAAGTTGATTTTACATCCATCTGATATACTTTAACATTTTTGGTGCATGCATAGGCTAAAAGCAACCAGATTGCTTCCATTCTGGCAACTGGGGCAAATGTCTCTTCAAAGTCAATTCCTTCAATCTGTGTATATCCTTTACATACCAATATAGCTTTGTTCCTTGTAACTTGTCCATCTTCATTTAATTTATTCCTGAAAACCCATTTTGTGCTGATCACATTCTTATTCTTTGGTCTTGGAACCAGTTCCCAAGTGTCATTTTTCTCCATTTGATCCAATTGTTCATTCATGGCCTTATTCCAAAATTCATCCTGTTGGTGTTCGGAAGTCACTCCTGGATTGCTAGCAGGAGCAGAGCCCGAAGCCCATCAGATTTAATGTCACGGTTTATTTTAAGGGGTGATCAAATGGAGGAAGACTCCGAACA